>JARYMX010000330.1:0-32740 GCA_030169165.1 Centaurea solstitialis | reverse complement strand
ACAAAAAAGCGTTCTAAAAGCTAAATTTAAAATCGATAATTTGGCCAAAAAGAAAAACTTTATTCATTAATTCATTTTTTTTTCTGTCAAAATGTTTACTTTCATCCAAAAATTGACTCCAGTTTTTTATCTTGGTTTCCTTGCACAAATACTATATTTCTATGCACATCATTCCTAGTCTTTAAATTCAAATTGAAAGAAATTAGAATTCTCCATTCTCTACGACGTCTAGACGATAAAATTTTTTCAGGAACAAGCAAATCATAATCAGGAACAAGCAAATCATAATTATTTTTGTCTCTATTTAGATTTTTTATTTTATGTCTTGGAATGGATTCATCAAAATTATTCTTAGCAACATTTTTTTTGTTTTCGGTATCTTTGATTGCTTTGGTGCTTATTTTTATGAACCAATGAATACCTATGATTTGATACATAAAGAAACTGTCCGTCATTTTTTACAGATAGATGGGCACGTTCCATAATTAAGATTCTATTTTCCATTAAATTTTGTAAGATCCAATCGCTCAATCATTATATCCAGATTCATTTCTTTCCTTTTAATATGGGATAGAACAATTTTTCTTACTTTTATCAGGTTAGCAGGAGACCGTATGCCGGGATATTATCCATCATTTTTTGATTTCAATTTATTCACACGTCCATTCCATTGTAATTGCAAGGGAAAATCTCCTTGAAGGACGATTCTTAGTTTTCGGATCGGTTGTGAAAAGATTCTTCGATATTGTTTTGATTCTTTAATTTAAAATATTGTTTTGAATTTGATGGGCTAAAATTTAAAAAATCTCATTCTGCTCTTGCTTTCCAAAAAAATACTCATCCCTTTCTTGCTTTACAAAAAAAGGCTCATCCTCTTCTTCCTTTACATTGATATTTTTATTTTCACTAAAATTGGGATTTATATTCAAATTTAAAAAGAAGTAATTTGCTTGGGATAAACCAAGGTTTCTTTTTATATTTATCATAAAGTATTACAAACTCTGGAAAGAAACAACTTTCGGCGTCGATGTGAATCGATTTAAGATTAATATTTTTTCATTCATTCCCATCCAATCACAAAACATTACCATCCAATCAAAAAAGATTCTTTTGTATTTGTAATTGATTCGGAATTTGAATGAATCGGAAGATAAAAATGACCATTATTATGAATTTTATCATTTTTTTGGTCCATTATTTAGGTTTAGGTTCAGCCTTAATATTTTTTTTCATTTTACAAACCAAATATTTTCTATCTGGATTTTTTTCCATATATATAATTATAACTATAACTTTTTCCTAGATAATTATTGATAGGAATATTCTTGAATATGTTAAAAATTTTTCTTTATTTCTGGTAAAATTTTCTTGGTTCTTATTTGTTTCTAATGTTGATCTTAATTTTATGGGAGTTCTTTTTTTTCAGAATGTTATTTTAAATGAAAAAAAGATTATCTATAGTTTTTTTTAAAAAAATTCCCCTCTTTATTTGGAAATTAAATTACTTTCGATTTTGTTTTTTTTTGTAATAAACTATTTGGTCTTTTTCATGGAAATTTCCTTTTTTTAAAATCTTGTTTTTTGGCCCCTATGGGTTTGATTAATTCCTTTTTCCCCCCATTTTTGGGGGAAATAATCTAGCCCTGAAATTTGAGATAAATCGTTTGATAATCACTTCTTAACAGTTTTCCATGGGATTCTTCCATTTTGAAAGTTTCTTTTGTTTAATCGGAAGAAAATTCCCTTTTTTCCAAAAAATCTTTTATTTTAGTCAAGAAAAAAGACGGGCGATTTATTGGAATAGTTTAACTTATTGAAGTTTAAATTGGCTTTTGTAATTTTAAAAATACTAGTTTTTTGAAAGTAAAATAAGTCAAAAAAATTGGGGCTTCCCCTTACTATTTCTAGTTTTCAAAAACCCCTTTTTTTAAGTCTAGGCAAAAAAAAGTCAATTTTATTTGTTTTTTTTTATTAATGCTTTCTTGATTTGTTTTATTATTGTAAAAGTTTTTATCAAACTTTTTTTTTTGTGCTAAAAAGTTTTTTAGAGGGTTTGGGTTTTTAAAATTTAAAAAAAGTTTATGTATATTTTTTTAATGAAAAATTGAAAAAATTAATTTTAAATTTTTTTTTTCAATATTTTCCAATTTTGGCGGTTTGATTCCCATTATATTTTGATTTGGCGCCCTCTTGGTTAACTTGAGTTCATGTATTATGGTCCGCATCTATCAGTTCGAGCCAGGCATGGTATTTGGTCAGGTTTCATGATTACCTGATCACATGCGAATGTTTACCTGTATAACTATTCAATACCCCTACGCAAAAATTTGATCACATCGAGCGTTTCCGCGGCCGAATCCCTCTTTGAATTGAATTAAATGCATTGCCTGTGTGGTATGTGTTCGTGTGTGTCCTATAGATCTGCCCGGTTGTTTTGATTGGAAATTGAGAAACTGATATTAAAAAGAAAATCGACTGCTTAACTTACAGTATTAGATTTCGGTATATGTTTATTTTGTGGTAATTTGCGTTGGTTATTGTCCAACAAATTGTGTTATCAATGGACTGAGAATTTGTAACTTTCTAGCAAACCATATGATCGTCACGAATAAATTATAATAGAAATTGCTTTGGGTTCGGTTACCAATGTCAGTAATTGACTGATTACACAATTCGAACAATTTTTAATTTGCCTGAAAGTAAAAAACTTAAGAAAAATTCCGATTATGACTCGTTTTGGATCTTAATACTCATTTTGATCTAAAAAACTGAGGGTTTTTTTGTTTGGTGTATAACTATAATTATATTGTGTTTAGGGAGTGAGAATCGTGTTTTTAATTTATATTTAAAAATATATTATTTAGTTTGAGGAATTGATAAATTATATAGATTCTGAATTACTCTTTCGAGAGATTAGGCTATTAACTATAATCTTACTTCAAGTCATCTCCATGGAGAAATGGATATTGTTTTAAATTTTAAATTGTATAAGAAACTATTATAAAGAAAAGTAGAGTACTTCTTTTTCCTGACAGGTCAATAAAAAGTTATGAAAGATTTTTGTTTTATTTATCTCTTATTTTAGATATAATGGATTTTACATGGGACTAATACATGATTTTCGTTTTAGTCTTTTGGGATTGGGTCTATATTACGGGAGTCTGGAGTAGTTTTACTTCCCAATACCTTTTTTCTGCCCTTTTCGTTGGGATTGGTTTTTGTTTGTTATATCTTTTAAAATTTTTTTTTTCTATTATTCTATCGAACTCCATCATTTGTAGCTGCTGCGCAAGCTCCTTATTTAGTAGGAGCCTAATTTGTTTTATTCATTTTTGCGTGATGTTTATAAATGGTTCAGAATTATTCACTAAGATTTCCATCTTTGGACCGTTGGTGATGGAGTAACTTACGTGATCTGTACAAGTCTTTTTGTTTGTACACATTATTACTACTTTCCGATACGTCATGGTACGGCATTATTTGGGGACTACAAAAGCAAACCAGATTGTAGAGCAAGATTCTGATAAGTCAATGTAATAGTCAACAAAATGTGGGATTCATTTTAGCAACAGATTTTTTATCTTCCGTTTGAATTCTTTTCAATAATTATTTTGGTTGCGGTTATCGGCGCATATTGCTGTCGCTCGTCAATTAATAACTCTTAGAACTGGAAAGTAAAAAAATCTTTGTTTTGAGCTTTTCACATTGATTTCCTTTTTTCTATTTGACTTTGTATAGTTAAAATAGAATTCTTTTAGTAGTTCTATCATATGTTCCCTAATATATTTCTGTATTCCATTACTCGTTATATTCTAGTCAATCCAATTGGTTAAATTGTTGTTCAATAGGTGAAATGGAATCGAGATTGGATAAGGTGTTGGTTAATGATGGCTCGAACATGTACTTGTTTTAAGTGCCTATTTATTTTCTGTCGGTCTATATGGATTTGATCACAAGTCGAAATATGGTAGGGCTCTTATGTGTCTTGGGAACTTATTTTAAATGCGGTTAATCGTCAATTTTGTAACTTTTCATGATTTTTTTTGATAGTCGTCAATTAAAAGGGAGGCCATTTTCTCATTTTTGTTCTATAGCTATAGTGCAGCTTGCTGAAGCCGCTATTGGTCGCGCTATTGTTTCATCAAGTTTATCGTTAACAGAAATCAACTGGATAAATCGAATCGAATTGTTGAATAAGTATATTATCTATGAAATTATAATTTACTTAAATTAATTCCAAATCAGCACGTTGGCACGTAAGGTTATTATCATGTTATCACAGAAAATAAAAGAAATCAAGATATTTTGGCATCTGTCATATCCAGAATAGATTAATAAAAGAAATCGGAGAACTCATCGTTCATTAGTATTTCTATTATATAATTCATTTATAAAATTTACTAGATTGAAACTTTTTCCACGTTCAAAAAATGGATAGGATCCGCAATTGTCGCATTCAGTAAAGATTATGATACATGTATCGGGGTGTAACTCAATGTGGTCCCGAGGCCTGTCCCACGGATGTATTAGTATGATACCTTGGGACGGAGATTAAAGCCCATAACAAATTGGCTTCTGTCGCCAAGAACAGAGGATTGGTTGGTTGTATAGAGATGTGAATTCCGCCTGCCCTTCGGATTTCCTTGAGTGTTCGAGTTTATTTATGGCATGAAACAACCGCTGCATGGGTTATTATGCTTATTAGAATACGTTATAGAAAAACCCTACTTGGTCCATTTTATTTTTTTTACCGCCAAAACCTGTGCCCCAAAAATGAATATATTTTGGAGCAGGGTTTTATGGTCAATGTGTATCTTGTATTTTCCTCGATCGGAATTTCCTTGGTTAAACATTAAATTGTCGTTTTACCAATATTTGGCGGGTTCCTTTAATTTTTATCTTTCTCCCACATAAAGGAAATAGGGTAATTTAGGTGGTTTTCAATATGTTTTGCTTGTTAGAACTTATTCTAAAACCTAGGCATTTGTTATCAATTTTCCATTGACGATCCATTAACTCCAACTAGTAGAGGACTGTTTAAATGGATCGAGTTTTTTTGATTTTCGTTGGAAATTAGGAATAGATGGACTGTCTATAGGGTACCCGTTTTATTAACAGGATTTATCACTACTTTAGCTACTTTAGCGGCATGGCCTGTTATCGAGGGGATTCTCGATTATTCCATTTTTGATGTTAGCAATGTACAAGTGGTTCCAAATAGGATCATTTTGCTTCTCGGGGGACCTTTTACTTTTTTTCTTCTTGTGGGAATTAGAATTTAATTCGGTTCTATCTATTCTATCCATGGTCGGGAGAAACGAAACGTCTTGTACTCGCAAGCCACAAAATTTATTTTGTACACGGCGGGAGGTTCCATTTTTTCTCGTTATGGGAGTTCTGGGTGTCGGTTTATATGGTTCTATGAACCACGTTAAATTTTTGAAACATCAGATAATCAGTCGTATCCTGTGGCTTGGAAATCATTATTATAATTGCATTTTTTATTGTTTGCTGTCAATCACAGATTCTACCCTACATACATGGTTACCAGATTTACCAATCGGAGATGGCGCATTACAGTACTTGTATGCTTCTAGACGGAATTTTATTAAAAGAATGGGAGCGTATGGATTGATTCGGATTTAATATGGTATTATTACCTCACGCTCTCTTTCTATTGGATTTTTTCCTCCATGGTTAAATGAATAGTTGGCACAATACAAATAAATTCTATGCAGCTTCAACATCTCCCGGCCACGCGGAATTTTAAAAAAAAGATTAGCCTATTCCTCGTATCTCATATGGGTTTACATACTTATAGGAATTTCTTCTATTAACGTTACGGGGCTCAAGAGCTATTTTACAAAATAATCTCTCATGGATTTATGGTGCTGCACTTTTTTTCTTGGTCAGGAACAAGTTATGATCGAATACGTCTTGTTTATCTCGTCGAAGTGGGCGGAAGTAGCTATCCCATGCCAAAATATTTACGATGGTTCAGTAGCGTTTCAGATGGCTTCCCTTGCTTACGCCGGGTATGTGTGGTTTTGTTGCAGAAGTTTCTAGTCTTTTTGGGATTATTACCAGCCAAAAATATCTTTTATGCCCAAATTGCCATCACTTTTTGTAATGGCAAAATTGGGAATGATATTATCTCATTTATTCTTTATCTATGTTCTCGCTAAAGATGTTGTTTGGATAAATTATTTAATACTCCCTACTCTTCTGTTGTTGATTCTGGACCGCGCGAGTTAATTCGATCTCCATTTTTCTACCTGTAGTTGGTGATTGGTATGTTTACAGATTTTGTTTCTTACACTATCAGTTGGACAAGGTTGAAGGTATTTATCTATTTTATTTTTATAGATAGTTTTCTTAAAGAAAAAAAAATCCTATGATTTGTAAGAGTTGGTTGGCTAATGAAAAAAAAGAGAAGGATTTTTATTGCTCTTTAATAAAGGTAAAAAAACGATAATATGATTTGAAACCCAATATACTTGGCTTCGCGAGAACCACGTAATCACTGACACTCCTTGATTCACATGGTTCTCGCGATTGACACATGGGTTTTTTACACACCGTATTCCACTTGTGGGTATGTCGTTAGATTTTTCTTGAATTAACTAGAGGTTAATGTAAATGAACCATAAATATGGTTGTCGCTATTCCTAATAGAATTGATCCCCAAAATAGCATAGTCCAAATTATAAGAAAGCTAGAGTCGCCCACAATTGCGGAAATTTATCTGTGCCCCCTGAAAATTTTTATTTGTTCGAGTATGCAAATTTATAATTGCGATTTAGATCCAAGTAATAAGGCCCATAGTTTCCTGGTTGGATCCGCCAATCCAATATGATCCCCATGCTTCATTAGCCCATTACTGCTCCTGAAAGTATACCGATGGGTTAAAAAAAGATTAAATCCTATGCTAATTCACGATAACTCAATAATCTAATTGGTTGAATCAGATTGGGCCTTGGTAATAGTTCTTAGCAGAAAAAAAAGAAGTTTTTGGAAAAAATATTGTTTCTTTCATTCTTGTATGGATTTCACCAAATGAAATGAATGATTTAATTGTAATAAATTATTACTTTTATATAACTATAAAAAATATTTCTAAATGTAATGACTAGAAAGTGCTACATGATAATAACTGATCACAAGAAGAGCCGCATAGCTCAATTATCATCATACTTCACGTGCATTTTTAACCACTTCCGATTGTAGAGCGGGTACTAATAGTGTGGGGTTTTATGTATTTCAGATAAAAGACCCGAAGTGCAAGCCTTGCGTAAAATAGTACTTGAGGCAGTTATTGTGGTTAAATAATTTTTTCTTATTTAAAAATAAGGGACTATATGAATAAGGGAAAAACTCATGAAATGAAAGTATTAATGAAATCATATAAATCACTTAGTGGGAAATGGCCCGAAAAAATCCAACGAGTGATTGAATAATCTGTTTAGATCAATAAAAAAGTAGCTATATCACCTTTTTGACGATCATATGGTTTTTTTGATTTGCCATTGCCAATAAGGTTTTCAAAAAGAATTGTAAATACAATTGAAAACAATCAGAAAAAGAAAATTTGAGTTACGTATATGCGTCTAAAGTTGAAATATCATAAAAAATGAAAAAAGGGAGGGAATCCCCCTAAATTAATTTATTTAAGAAAACTTATAAATCGGGAGAATTTAATTTATTTTTATTATAGGATGCTCTTGGATCTATTTTTTTAGTATATTATAGGATCTATTGGAATCTCCTTTATAAGATGGCATGCCGCACTCCGGACTCGAACGAGATGCTCTAGCACTTCTTCCTAAGAGCAGCGTGTCTACCGATTTCACATAGGGCTTGCTCGAACTCTTTATAGCCTATGTATATTCGCTATCGTCGAGATTTGAACAAGTCAATTTCAATTCAAATAAGTTTTTAGTAAAAATGGAAAAATTGATAAAAAAATGAGTTCAAAAAGTAAATTTCAAAGGTTCATTAGTTTCTTTGGAGTGTCCGGTTTATTCTTTGGGGCTTTTACGTAGTTTGATCCTAGTTCTAAAATCCCAACTTATTGCAACTAGAGAATTCTCTCTCATAGATAAAAAAAAATGGTTTTCATATTGATGCTTAATTATTTATCGTTTATCTGTTTTCATAATATTTGAAACAAAAAATAATATTTTATCAATGAATCCATAAATATGCTATTTGGGATTTACTCCAATTTGACACCTTATTTGTTCATAATATCTCAACAATTAAGTTCTTTATTGAGTGGGCTGAAAAATTGGAGAGTATATCGGAAAATCCATATAGTAAATTCCGATATAAATTTAGAAGAGAGTAAGAAAGTTATCAAAATAAAAATTTTTTAACATGGAAATCAATTAGTTTCAACAATTCAATAATTTTAGAACGAGAAAAATTTTATATTGCCCTTCTCGAGAAAGATAAAATTTTTCATTATGTAAAGTCCGATGGGGAAAAATAAGATTCCCCCCACCACCACAATGTGAGCGAAAATATACGAAAATATTAATTAAAAAAATCTGGGTTATTTTGTTTTGCTTTTATTCTATTTTTTTTAGGAAGATTGAGAAAACAGAAAGAATATTCTTTTAGACATCTTCGAAGATTAAGATTGAACACATGGTCTATTTCATATATGATTAGAATAGGGATCTGGCCGATTGTGAATTTTCTCATTATCAATTACGAGCCATTTTTGCGAGTAAAATCCATCCGATTATTCCAATATTTTAATTTTAGGGACTTACTGATTTGTCGTACAAAAAAACTTTTTGAAAATTTCTACGGGAGAAAGTGATTTTGCCTAATTGACAAAGCTTTTAACGCGCCCAATATTCCTTTCCTTTTCCAATCTTTACGAATGACGCTTTTTTGATATAGTAAGTACGTTTTTTGGAACTGCCATTTAAAAAGTAGAAGTTATCTATGTTATAGTTGGATTGAAAGGACATCTATTGTCTCAAGAAGACGAATTTATTATTTCTTATTCAGTTATCTAAACCTTTTCTCTAAATAATAGTCCTTCATAGAATAAGAAAATATAGATATGCCCCCCCCCCCCTTCTGGAAATAGATCTCTGAATTGTATCAAAAATTACTGCGAAATAATAAAATTTGATTCCAGACAATACATGATATTCGTAAAACCAAATAGCATTTGGTTTGGAACTCTTAGTTTTCGTTCTTTATCTCTTAAATTTTTATCTTTAGATTCCGCGATGTCATATAAATTAAACTTTATAAAATAAATAAATAAAGAACCTATAAAAGACTCCTTGATTTTCATCATTCTATACTTTATTTAAATGTAATAAAATACCTCAAAGGAGATTGAAACTTTTTGCACTAATAAATAACTGAGTCTTTTTTTAGTCGCAAACTCGAGAAAGAATACACCCTAAATTCAATTGTTAAATTCGAATGTGATATTTAATAAATCTGTTAAAGGATATGTGGTTTGATAAAAAAATATCAGTCATTTTTTATCATTTCCCGATAAAAAAATATCATTTTAGATCTAGTATATTACTAACGTTTACTAATAGAATCGTTTTGATTGAAATGGAAATACATATCAATCCCATAATGAATTAGTTAATGGAGTTAAAATAAAACAAACTATAAAAGAAGAGTTATTATTTCATTAGATCGGGTGACCTTAGATTCATTATTAGCATCAAGTACCCTTTTTCGTGTTTTTTTTATCCTTGCTCTTATGAATTATAAAACTATCGTAATAGATAATTTAGATTTGCATTTTCCTATTATAAGTATTCGTTTTTTATATCGTAACTTGGTCATATCATTTGACCAATTGTAACACTTTATTTTTTGTTGGAATATTTGACGATTTTGAAAGCCTCAGAATTAAATAATTAAATCAATTATTAAATAAGTTAGTGCATATCTTGATTTTTTAGATTGACTTTTTTCGAAAGAGGTAAGATCCGGATGAATCGGATAACAATTTAATTAAGAATAAAAAACTTTTTTTATGGAACAGGGACTATCAATATGCGTGGATTATACCTTTCCTCCACTTCAGTCTATGTTAATAGGGTTGGGGACTTCTTCTTTTTCCGACGGCAAACAAAAAGTCTTCGTAGTTTGTGGGCTTTTCTGAGGTTTTTTTGTTATGTATTAGTCATGATTTTTTTCCATGATATCTGGTTATTCATCAAATAAATAGCAGGTTCTGTCTATCAATATGTTATGGTCTGGATTATAATGAATGTTTTTTCTTTAGAATTTGGATACTTGATCGATCCAACTTACTTCATGTATTATGTCAATATTAATAAAACTACTGTTGGAATTCTGGTTCTATTTATAGTGATAGATTATTTGTCTCATGATCAGGGATTTTGAGATTTTTTGCGCTTATATGGAGTTTTTTCAGTACTTCCATTGTTGGGATTAGTTACTAGTCAAATTTGATACAAATTTATAGTTTTTTTTGGGAATTAAGTTGGTATATATGTTCATATCTATTAATAGATTTTGGTTCACACCGACCTGTTGCAGCTAGGCTTGTCAAAAAGCGTTTGTTAACTAATCGTGTTGGCGATTTGGTTTATTATTAGGAATTTGTAGGGTTTTATTGATAACGGGGAGTTTCGATTTCGTGATTTATTCCAAATATTCAATAACTTGATTTCTAATAATTGAGGTAACTTTTTTATTTGTTACTTTGTGCGCTGTTTCTTTGGATTAGCGGTGCTATTGGCAAAATCGCACAAATTTCCCCCTTCAGTATGGTTACCTGATGCAATGGAAGGGCCGATCCTATATTCGGGCCCTTATACATGCTGCTACGATGGTAGCAGCGGGGGAATTTTTCTTGTAGCTAGAATTTTGCTCTTTTCATAGTCATACATCAATAATGTAATGTTTATCTCTTTGATAGGGGATAATATACAGTTTTTTTAGGAGCTACTTTAGCTCTTGCTCAAAAAGACATTAAGAGGGGTTTAGCCTATTTCCACAATGTATCAATTGGGTTATATGATGTTAGATTAGGTAATGGGGCTTATCGCTGTGCTTTATTTCATTTGATTACTCATGCTTATTCGAAAGCATTATTGATTTTTAGATCGGGTTCTGTTGATTCATTCTATGAAATCTTGTTGGATAATTGTCAAAATAGAGTCAGATATTGGTGCTTATGGGGGGGTTAACAAAACATGTACCAATTACTACAATTTCTTTTTTATTAGGTACACTTGTCTCTTTGCGGTATTCCGGCCCTTGCTTGGTTTTTGGTCCAAGATGATAATGTCTTAATGATAGTTGGTTGTATTCACCTATTTTGGCAATTAATAGGCTTGGTCGCTACGGCGGGCTTTACGCATTTTTATATGTGGTCGGATCTATGTAGACTTACTTTTGTACAAGGACATTTAAACGTTCATTTTCAAAATTAATTGGAAAAAAGAATAAACCACCCTTTCTATTCAATATCTCTATGGGGAAAAGAAGGTGCGGAAAATAAGTAACAAAAACTTTCGTTTGGTAACTTTTATTAAAATTGAAGGATGTGTCGTCTTCTTTTTTTTCAAAAAAAATTTTTAAGTATATAAAGAATTGATGAGAATGTAAGGAAATATGATCAAACCCTTTCTTTTCTATTCCTCATTTTGGAAATACTAAGACTTATTTCGTATCCTTTTGAATCGGATAATTACTATGTTATTCCCAATACTTATATTGATTATATTTACTTTGTTCGGTGGATTCTTAGGAATTCTTTAAATCAAGACTGGGGTGTATTTGGATATATTATCGAAATGGTAACGCAGTCTATTAATTTTCTACATAAAAAAATTCAACAATTTCAATAGATTGGTATGAATTTTGTAAAGATGCAGTTTTTTCAGTCAGTTATAGACCTTTTTCGAGATATTTATAGCGTTTTTTTATATATACCTGTTTATGTCATTCTTTTCAAAAAATTTGGACTTTAATTATTTCATTTTGTTAAAACGGGTCCTAAGATGAATTTTTTTATGACTGAAATAAAAAAAATGGTATATATGATGGTCATTAATTCGGGGTTACATTGATTTTTTGATGAAAACATTCTACGGGGGGGATGAGAAAATTGGCCAAATTCACTCTATTTTTTTGATAGACGAATAATTGACGAGTCCAATGAGCTGGTCTTATGAGTTTTTATTTGTAGCAGAGGTTATTAAATCGGAGGGGGTGGGCGCGTATTTCTTCTTATTTGTTCTTTTATTTTTCTTATTTTAACCAATTTGTTTATTAGTTATTACTTTTTTAATCTTTAATTTTACACCAACCCCAACCCATTTCATGAATAAATGTGACTTTTTATCCAACCAAAAAAACTACTTGTTAGAAATGCATCTTGCTTTGCATGAAACATAAACTGTTGACTAATCTCGCTAAATTGATTTGGGAAATGAAATGTTGAATATTGAAAAATGGTTATTCAGGAATAAAATTTGGGATGTTTGAGATTACGATTGAATTTCTGGTAGTAGATCCAAAATAAATAAAAGATGTCTGTGTTGTTTTGCAGAAAAAGGGAAAAAAAAGATCGGTGGAGTGGAATTTATTGTTATGAGGTTACCCGTGCTAGTGCAGAGGGATAATAGATCGATATGAACATTTGGGGGCTGTACGTATAAAACCGTTGTTGTGATCCCTTTTTTCATTTCCCTTTTCTTTCCTTTTTCCAAAGTGGTCGGAGAAGGAAGAGATAGGAGGGGGCTATATATTGTGGTCGAACCCATAATAGAGTGACCACAAGCCCGAATTATTGACTTCTGATAGGAAACTAGATTACCAAAGTAGAAAGGGATTTCAAATCACAACCCCCCTTTTTTTTTTCCTATGGCAATTTCGGATTATTTATGATGTTTTGAAATTCCATTATTGAAAAGGAAATGAAAAGAGTTTAGAATAGAAAATGACATTGTTTTTTTAAAGACAAAAAGGTTATTAATGAAGGGAAATTGGGATTTTGGATGGAATTTAATGAAATGACCCACTTTGGGGTTTCCCCTAGGGAAAATGGGATGGAGGGGTGCATCGAAGAAGTTCGGGAGCGAAAGGAAGCTTTCGAGCTATATTGGTCATGGGGTTGAGTACGGTGGCTTTGAGTGAATCCACTTGTGTTCAGTAGTCAGTGGTAGAGCGGTGGCTGTTAACCGTTTGGTCGTAGGTTCGAACCCTACTTGAGGGAGATTGAAAATCACCGTAAAACCCCTGGTTTGTAGGTCCAGGATACTCCTTGGTTTCCATAGCCCGGGGGTATTTCTATATCAATTAAAATTCTCGGGTTTTTATAGTACAAAGAGGGCATAAATGATGCAGTCTTCGTTCTCCCGGGGGGCCCAAATTGCCGGAGCAAACTTTAATGGGGAACGATTTTTTTTTTTTTTTACGCTTTTGTTTGGGTTTACTAATACTTGTATTGCTCTGCTATTTGCCCATCCGGCTGGGAATAGTTAGGGGCGCGTAAAACAAAAAAACGCTGTGGGGGAGGGCATTATGTGTAACTTACTATTTACAAAAATAATAAATAAAAAAGGCTTCATTTGAAAAAACCCCAAAACCCCAAATTTCCCATAGTTTTGGTCCGCTATAAAATTTTTGGGGGGTTTTTCCTCCCCCCAGAGGGGGAAAGGCCCCTTTCCCCTTTTTGGGCCCCTTGTGGCGAGGAGGGATTGAAACCCCGACACCGGGGTTGTAAATAGTGCTCTAAAACTTGAGCTACGGCCCACTCCGTTTTCCACTGGTCTGTTCCCGGGAGTTCCCTCAAAAAGGAAACCTTGGGTCTCCCAGCCATTTTGGTTAAGAAGATGTCAAAGGGGCCTTATCTCTATTTAAAAGGCGCGTTCCGGGGTGAAGGGGGAGAAAGGATTTTATAATTGGGGTTTTGAATAAGACGACATTTTTATTTTGCTTTTTTTTTTTTTATTTAAATGTATGAAGAAGGAGGTGTGAAGTTTTAATCATCCGGCGTGGGGCTTTTTTCCCCAGGACCCCCCCTACAGTTTGTCACGGAGTGAGTTTACCACCAAGTTCGGGAGGATTGGTGGGTTTCCCTTCGCCTTTGGACACCCGAATTTGACTGAACGAAGAAAGGCTTGAGGAAATAGTGATTGCGGGGGCCCCCTTTTGGGGGGCGGGAACAAAAAGGGCTCGCCTTCATCCTTGGATAGATAGGAGGGGAGGGAGAGTTTTGGTTTTTCTGTTGTAAAGAGTTTTAACAATGGTTTTTTCGTGTTGTTTAAGGTTTGAACAATGAAAATTTTAGGGGGGGGGGGGGGGGGGGGGGCCCTCGATTGATCGGGTATGGTGGGAACAGGTTCAAGTCTAACGGTTTTGTTAGGATGCCTCCCGTGCATACATCACTTTACTTCCAATTGGGCACCCATTCGTAATGTAAACGGCTGTTTTCGCCCTGACCTTCTCTTGATTTAAAAAATTCTGTCGCTCCATCCCCGCGGGGCAGAGAAAAACCCTCGCTGTTCCCGGTGTGCTACCGCAGGCTTGGGGAAGTCGGAATGGAGAGCACTATTTTTGGGGGCCTTACTTTCTTGATGCTTTTTGAGTTACCGCTTCGCCTTGGTTCCGCGTTTCCCGGGGAAAGTAAACTGGAAACAGAGGTTTTCGTCCTTCCCCGGGCCCCTTTGTATAGGAAAGGTCCCACAGGCTCTCGCCCCCACCCGGTTTGGACCGAACTGTTACGACGTTTTGAACCACACGTACCGCTTTAATGGAGGAAAATGCCCCAACTTGAAATATAAGCCCGGTGGCAAGAGCCGACATCCCAGGTTTTCCCAAAACCTTTTCCCCTCGATGTGAGTCTTGGGAAAAATCAAACTGTTTTCCCCAAAAGGGAAATTTTATCCGTTGAGGGAGGCCCTTACTCGCCCCTGGTCCCAAGCCGACTTTCGTCCCCGCTTTAGGGTGGGTTTGCAGTAAGGCCTTTGCCTTTGCATCGAGGGCCTCCCCCGGCCGAGGAACCTTTGACGCCCCCGGGTTATTTTGGGGGGCCCTACCCCCCTTTGAAATGTTCCCTGGGGACGGGCCCCTTTGGGCCCCGTACGTCCTGAAAGGTTAAAATTTTTAGCTCTTCCAGGTGGTATTTTTATGGGCTCGGACCCCCCCGGAAGGAGGCCTTCTTGGCCTTCCCCCAGTGCGGCGGAAACCCCAAAAAGGCAATCCCAGGGAAAGTGAAGCTTTGGGTCTTTTTGCCGTGGGTAGTCCGCTCTTCACAGAATGTCAAATTTCCCCGAGCCTTCCGAGACGCAGTGTGCCCTTTCCCTTGTGGGGTCGGAACTTCCCCGTTAAAGGAAATTTTCGCTACCTTAGGCCCGTTATAGTTACGGCCCCCGTTCCACCGGGCTTCGGTCGCGGTCCTGTATAGGTACAAATTCCCTTGACTTCCGGCACTGGGAGGGTACCCCCCAAACATGGTTTACGTTTGCGGGACCTGTGTTTTTGGTAAAACAGTCCCCGGGCGGGGTCATGCGACCCCTTTGTGAGGTGGACCCCTTTCCCGAATAGGGGCTATTTGCCGGTTCCTTAGAGGGGTTGTCTCGCCCCCTTTGGACTCTATTTACCCCACCTGTGTCGGTTTGGGAAAGGGTTTACCCTTGTGTTGTCGTTGGGTTTTTCCCTGGGTTGGAAAGGGTTACTTCAGGCCGTGCGTGGTCCCGGAAAACATTGGCCGAGGATTTTTTTTCCCCCCTTTTACCCAAAAAAAGAGGGTCCCTTACGTCTTGAACCGATACCATCCTTTGGCTTACCTAGCCTCCCCGCCCTGGGGGACCAAAAGGGGTGTACTGGAATATTCAGTTGTCCTGACTACGTTTGGGGGCCCTGATTTAGGCCCTGATCACCCCCCGGGGGACAACCTTGGGAAAGGGAAACCTTAGGTTTTCGGGGCATTGGATTTACAATGTTTGCGTTATAAACCCGCATTTCGCTTCCGTGCATTTCGCCCGCGGGTGATTCATCTAAGGCGAAAAGTCCCCTCCCGATGTATTTTTACCCCCCACAGTTCGCAGATCGCTTACCCCCGTTCATTCTTCGGGAAGAGCGCTCAAATCAGTAAGCTTTCCCCATTTTTTAAAGGGTGGCATTTCTGGCAAACTTGGCTGTTTGTTCCTTTTATATGAGCGGTATTTGGGGCCTTAGCTGTGACCGGTTTTTCCCCTGCGGATGAAATTATCCCCCCTCGTCTATGGCCGCCTTGACCCCCCCTTATTTTGGGTAAAATCTGTTTTCAGGTTTCCCGATTTTGTCCGTTTGCGGCCCCCACCGAAAACGTGCTTTACCCCTTAGTTTTCCAGTCAAATGGCTGCGCCTAACGCATTTCGGGGAGAACCAGCAGCTTGGGTTCGAGTGGGGTTTCACCCCTAACCAAATATCGCTGTTTTTTAACAATATCGGTTCGGCCTCACTTGTTTCACCCCAAGGGTTCTCATGGTCATGGATAGATCACCGGTTCGGGTCCTAAGCAGTGAAATTGGCCCCTTTAAGATCGGGTTTCGTTCGGCTCGGGGGTTCCTTAAAAACCCCCTGCCCCATGAGCGATGGTCTTCTTCACAGGGGACGCGGTCGAGCCCCCGGGCCCCCCCCCCCCTGCTTTGGGAGCTTACGGTTTCATGTTCTATTTCACTCCCGTTGGGGTTTCTTTTCACCCTTCCCCCAGGTACTATTGTATCGGTCAAAGGAGTATTTAGCTTGCATGTGGTCCTTTCTGATCACACGGGTTCCGTGCCCCTTTCTCGGGTAGGGTAAATAGTGATGCTTTGGCTACTGGAACTTTCGCCATTAGGGTGCGCTTTTCTGCTTGCCCAGAGCACGAGCTTGTATGCTTCCCCAACCCCCTTTTTTTGGTTTAGGCTGCTCCCCCTTTCGCTCGGGCTATAGGAAAAAAGTTTTGCTTTCTTTTTTTCCCCTGGCTACTAAGATGTTTCAGTTCGGGGGTTGTCTTTGCTGCCCCTGGTTGCAGCAGTTTGAAAGGTTAAACCTATTGGGGATTTCCCGGGTCTATGGGTTTTTTCAACTCCCCGAAGCATTTCGCCTTACTACGCCCCCCGACCTTTGGGGGTAGGTATCCACCCAAGCCTTTCGTTTGAAAACCCCGCCCTTAATTTTAAGGTAGGCCTCCTAAAGGTTTCTGCTAAATGGATGATCTTATCAACTCCATTTGGGAAAGTTAAAACTTGATCGAACCGGACGGAAAAATTGGGTGCTTCTTTAGTTTGTATCGGCTAGTTTCACGAGTTGGAGATAGCGGACTCGAACGCTGACATTCCGCCGCAGGGTTATAACCACCGCCTCTCAGGTCCCCGACTGATTCTACCATAGTAGGCCAAACGTAGACAAGTCGCGTCCCCCCCGCACAACAGCTTACAACTTTCATCGTACTGTGCTCTCCTAAGAGCCAACGTCTTCTCAAAAAATCTCACTCGAAAAGGTGCTGAGTTGGAATTCCCATTCTATTCTAACTTAGGATTAGTGGGGTTCCGGTGGATTCCAGCTATCTGGAGTACCAGGAACGGAGAGCTTTCCCCCCTGCGACCTTTGGCCTTAAGAACGCTGGTTTTAAGGAGATGAGTGATTGCCTTCTCGCGACCCTTAGCTGACCAACCTGACAGTGGGACAGCTTGATGCGTTCCACTTATTGAACAGGGTTCTTATGGTCGGTCCGTGGACCCTGGATGCCGAGGCGTCCCTTGGGGTATCAGTGGTCCTACGGGGTTGATGATGATGGGGTCGGTCCATGGATTTTCCTTCATTTGCCGCATTTCGCTCAAAGGTTGGAAGGGTGATAGTGCATCAGAAAGCTGTTCGGCAAGGCCAATTGATTCCTCTTCCCCAGGGGATCCCCGATAAAGGGAACCTAGGAGAGCTCGCCGACTCCAAACTACCGTCGCGCATGTACGGAATCCATACTAGAATATGGCCAACGGCCCATTACTCCTCTACGTTCTTGACGTCTTGAAGGCCATCTTTGTCTCAGTAGAGTCTTTCAGTGGCAGGTTTCGGTCCTCTTCCCCAATACTTTTGAAAAGTGAGCCACGGTTCAGGTACAAGTACAATCATTACAGGCCTGGAGACAATTAGACATCCAACGCGTAAATCGCAACGCCAATTGCAAGTGCGGAGCTCTACCAACTGAGCTATATCCCACCGAGCCAAGTGGAGCATGCATGAGGAGTCAGACGCTTCTTCTATTCGCTTTTCCATGGCGCAGCTGGGGCCTCCTGGACTTGAATCAGGACCTCGCCCGTTGAAGTAAATCATCGCACTACGGTTCCAACCAATTGGGAAGAATCATAGATTCCTTTTCGGGAGCGATGTCATCCTTCCCGAACGCAGCTCATTCAACTCTCCGTTGTACTGCGCTCTCAAGTGTGCCTGTTCCCCCCTTCTTCCTTTACCATGGCAAGTCTTGGAAATAACTCCGATGAGAGAAAAGAAGAAGGCGTTAAAGGAGACCTCCTGGCCAACCCTAGACACTTAAGATCCTTTTTCAACCTGCTTCCCATTTCGAGTCAAGGAGATAGATAAAAATTTAAAGGACACATCCCATTGCCATGATCGGGGGCGTCGTAGTGACTGTGAGGGGGTCGAAGACCATGAAGTGAGTTTTTTATTACCAAGGCGTTTTTTACCGGCTATATCAATCTCCTGGTCCCTGCGGAAAAGGAAAAAAGAATTTCACGCTCTTCCTAAGGGAGGATTAGGGAATCTATTGATTTTCAGCTTTCTCCAACGAACCCTCGGGGAAAAGCATGGAAAAAAAAGGCACGAATGGTATGATCCTCCGTCACCCAGAGAATGAAAGGGGTGATCTCGTAGTTTTGGTCTGTGAAGGTTGCGATGTTAGGTGCTCCGTTTTATATTTCCCATTGAGCCGTCCTAAACCTGTCGCTCGAGTGTATATCTGTCCATTACACTGATAAGGGGATGTATGATTCTTCGGAGGAAGAGAGGAGCCATGGTGGTCGCCCCGGACCGCCCGGATCCCACGAGTGAATCGAAGTTGGATCTACATGTGGGATTTCACCTGATTGCCCCATCTATCCTAAGAGGATGAAGTTTTGGTTCAAACGCCCCGGTTCGAACAGGAGGAGTGACGCCATGCTTATATGTGCCTTGGTGATCACATGTCTCAGGGTCAGGCGCCGATGAGCACATTTGATACTATCCATGTGGCTGAGAGCCCTCACAGCCCAGGCTCAACGGACGCCAATTATCAGGGGCGCCGCTCTACCCAGAGCTAATAGCCCGTCGTGCGGAGCCCCCCTCTGGGGGCCCCGACTATGCCCAAACGCGAGAGAAACCCCATCCCTCTCTGTGTCCTTTTTTCGCCCCCATGTGCCACTACGAGGGCATGGGGGACGTATAATAGGGGGATCCTATCACTTGTGTCCGACCTGAGATAACATGCTCGCATGGCGTTGGGTCTTACTTCACTGTCGAGGAAACGAAAGAAGTCTTCATCTCCAAGTTTTAAACTCAGACGTAGCTCCTATCTTTTTTGGGTGTGAAGCAGTGTCAAACCAAATTACCCAAACAAGCATTAGCTCTCCCTGAAAAGGAGGTGATCCAGGCCGCACCTTCCAGTGACGGCTACCTCCCCTGTTAGCGGACTTCTCTCAGTTACTAGCCTGCCTTCGGCATCCCCTCTCTTGCGGTTTAGGTAAGACAGACTTCGGGCATTGGCCAGCTCCCATAGTGTGACGGGCGGTTGTGTACAAGGCCCGGGGAACGGATTCACCGCCTATGCGGACCGGCGATTACTAGCGATTCCGGCTTCATGCAGGCGAGTTCAGCTGCATCCGAACGTCGAGGACCGGGTTTTTGGATGTTAGACTCACCCTCGCGGGATCGCGACCCTTTGTCCGGCCATTGTAGCACGTGTGTCGCCCCGGGTATAAGGGCATGATGGACTTGACGTCATCTCACCTTCCTCCGGCTTTTCACCGGCAGTCTGTTCAGGGTTCCAAAACTCAATGAGGCAATACTAAACACGTGGGTTGCGCTCGTTGCGGGACTTAACCCAACACGCTAACGGCACGAGCTGACGGACAGCCATGCTCCACCTGTGTCCGCGTTCCCGAAGGCACGACCCTCTCTTTCAAGAGGATTCGCGGCATGTCCAGCCCCTGTAAGGTTGTTCGCTTTGCAATCGAATTAAACCACATTGCTCCACCGCTGTGCGGGCCCAGTCAATTCCTGTTGAGTTTCATTCTTGCGAACGTACTCCCAGGCGGGATACTTAACGCGTTAGCTACAAGCACTGCACGGGTCGATACGCACAGCGCAGTATCTCATACGTTTACGGCTAGGACTACTGGGGTAATCTAATCCCATTCGATCCCTAGCTTTCGTCTCTCAGTGTCAGTGTCGGGCCAGCAGAGTGCTTTCGCCGTTGGGTGTTCTTCGATCTCTACGCATTTCACAAGACTCCACCGGAAATTCCCTCTGCCCCTACCGTACTCCAGCTTGCTAGTTTCCTCCGGCCTGTACCAGAGTTGAGCCCTGGATTTGACGGC
Source organism: Centaurea solstitialis (assembly GCA_030169165.1). Classification (NCBI taxonomy): domain Eukaryota; kingdom Viridiplantae; phylum Streptophyta; class Magnoliopsida; order Asterales; family Asteraceae; genus Centaurea; species Centaurea solstitialis. The sequence goes on along the minus strand of JARYMX010000330.1, from coordinate 12,158 downwards.
GGACTTAAAAAGCCACCTACAGACGCTTTACGGACCATCATTTCCGGATAACGCTTGCACCTCTTGTATTAGCCGCGGATGCTGGCACCAGAGTTAGCCGATGCTTATTCCCCAGATTTCCGTCATTGCATTTCTTCTCCGGGAAAAGAAGTTGTCATGACCCGTGGGCCTTCTCCTCCACGCGCAGTGCTCCGTCAGGTTTCGCCCATTGCGGAAATTCCCCACTGCTGCCTCCGTAAGGAGCTGGCGTGGTCTCGTCCCCAGTGTGGCTGATCGATCTCTCGGACCTAGCTACTCGATCATCGCCTTGGTAAGCTATTACCCACCAACTAGCTAATCAGACGAGAAGCCTCCTCGGCGGATTCGATCACTTGTTGACCTCCTCAGCCTACGGGGTTTATTGCAGCGTTACCAGCTGTTGTTCTCCCTCAAGGGCAGGTTCTTACGCGTTACTCTACTCGTCCGCCATGGAACACCACTTCCCGTCGACTTGCATGTGTTAAGCATGCCCGCCAGAAGGTTCATCCTGAGCCAGGATCGAAAACTGTTGTTTTCTCCATGAGTCGAAAGTTGCACGTTACTTATAGCTTGCCTGTTCGGTAGGGGACAACGACGGATTCGGTAATGTCTTTCATTCCAAGGCCTAACTTGTATCCATGCGCTTCATATTTGCCGGCGTTCGCTCCCAGAATATAGCATCCACTGCCCCACACGTCAATCCCACGAGCCTTCTTATCATTCTCATTCAATCACGGCGGGGTAGCAAATCAAATTATAAAAACTCACATTGGGTTTAGGATAATCAGGCTCCGAATGATGCACTTCCACGCAACGTCAAGGTGACACTTACCGCTGAGTTATATCACTTCCCTGCCCAATCGGAATAGACTCGACAAATTCCTAAGGCAAAGGGTCGAGAAATCAAACGGCTCTTTTCTTGAACTACTTGGGCCGGGCCCTTCTTTTCTTTTCGCACTATTAGGTATGAAAATCAATGGGAAAATCGGATTCAGTTGTCAAACTGTCCCTATCGGAAATAGGATTGACTACGGAATGTCGAGCCATTGCACATGGTTTCATAAATACACGACGATTTTCCGGATTAAATTCAGCAGGTTTTTAATGAAGAAGATTTGGCCCAGCGTGTTCTATTCGATACGGGTAGGAGAAGAACCGACCCGGTATTATGTAAATAAGAAAAAATAGTGTGAAGCAGAAACCAAGTCAAGATGATCCGGTTCAAACCCCTTTTTTTGTCGCCAGAAGATCTTACCATTTCGAAGGAACTGGAGTTCATTCTCCTTTTCCTTTTCCATTCAGAGGTCTTATGTGGTTCCACGCTCCTTTGAGACCCGAAAAAATGGAGTCAATTTCTTTGTCTTAGGAACGACATACAGGATTCGTCACTATCAAGAAAAGGATAATGGTAACGCCCTCCATTATACTTCTTCTTTTATGGAAATTCATAGGTAATAGAGATACATGTCCTTCCGGAGACTGAATTATGTAACTTGCTTTCCTCTTACCTAACAGGAAAGATTTGCCTCGGGGAAAGGATGATCTCATTCGGATCGTCATGAGAGTTCCCATAATTGCATTTGCCAGAAGAGCTCATGTTGTATATTTGAAAGAGGTTGGACCTCCTTGCTTCTCTCACGGTACAATCCTCTTTCCCGCCGAGCCCACCTTTCCCTCGGTCCACAGAGACAAAAATGTAGGACTGGCGCCAACAGTTCTTCCACGGAAGAAAGGACTCACTAAGCCGGGTTCACGCTAACTAAGACTAATCTAATATGAATTAATATAGAAGAATAGCTAGATATAATAGAAAATCTGAGAACTGTCTTTTGCTGTATACTGTCCCGGTTCGCTGCTACCCCTGGCTTTACGCTAATGCGATCGGATTATATAGATATCCTTCAACCTAAACATAGGTCATCGAAAGGATCTCGGAGACCCACCAAAGCACGAAAGCCAGATCTTTCAGAAAATGGATTTCCTATTCGATGAGTGCATAACGCATGGATAAGCTCACACTAACGTCAATTTAGGATCCAATTCGAGATTTTCCTTGAGAGGTATCGGGAAGGAATTGAATGGAATAATATCGATTCAGACAGAAGAAAAGGTTCTCGATTGATTTCAAACACTATAAGCCTATGGATTGAGAAGAGGACAAACCGAATATTTCACATAGTGCTTTAATCAATATGATTTATTTCGTAACCTTCGCTCAATGAGAAAATGAAGTCCAATTCTAAAGGATCAAACTATGGGACTTAAGGAATATATAAAAAAAGCGAGGGAAAAATATTATATTAAATAAACATCAATAAAATAAGTAAATAAAAATGAAGTAGATAGAAACTTCAGATTCCAAAATGAACAAATTCAAACTTGAAATAGGATCTTTCTGATTCTCGAAGAAGTGGAGGCGCAAGGGGATTGATCGAGAAGATCTCACTTGTTCTTATTTTAAGATCGTGATTGTATCCGCATTTGTTTGGTAAAGAGAATTATCTTTACTTTGAGAATAATCAAAAACGGAAAGTGTTCAATTGGAACATGGAAAAGTGACTTAAATTGGGTCCTAGTTTCGGGACGGAGTGGAAGAAGGGAGGGGCTTCTCGAACGCGGAAAAGGATCCAATAATTCGAAAGAATTGAACGAGGATCGCCGTATGAGGGTGAAAAATCTCATGTACGGTTCTGTAGAGTGGAGTAAGGTGGTGACTTATCTGTCAACTTTTCCACTACTCACCCAAAAATACAATACTCTGCCTTACGAAAGTTGCCGAGTACGATTAAACCTCTGGATTTGAATCATGTTATATACCGTATTGGACATAATTCACAAGAACGCATTCTGTAGTCTTTGTAAGAGGGGGGAGGGTTAAGGATTTACCCGGTGTGAGATTCACATTGTTCGAGGAACCCTAGATGCGGTCGGAGTAAGGAATCGTCAACAAGGGCGTTATAGTGCGTGTAGATTCTTATCCAAGGATTGTATCATTTGATGATGCCATGTGAATCGCTAGAAAATGTGAAGTGTATGGCTAACCCAATAACGAAGTTTGTAAGGGGATATGGAGCAGGCTCCCATGGAGACAAAAGATCTTCTTTCTAAAGAGAATTCGATTCGGACACTATTATATGTCCAAGGTTCATATTGAAAAATTTCATGAGGTTTTCCCGACTTTGTCCGTGTCAACAAACAATCGAAATTTATCCTGACTTTTTAGATAACAGGTCCGAGTCAATAGCAATGATTGATGCACTTCTTTTTACACTATTTCGGAAACCCAAAGGGATCAAATCGTATGGATATGTAAAATACAGAGATTTTCAATCCTAGCAGCAAAAGTGAGGCGAAACGGATACTCAATTTAAAGTGGTAAACAGAATTCCATACTCGATTCATAGATACATATAGAATTTCTACGGAAAGCGTATTCGAGAAAGTCGTAAGTACATGCTTGGAGGGAGATCTTTCTATCTTTCGAGATCCCACCCTTACAATATGGGGAAAAATAGCCAAAATAAGTGATTTTAGCCCTTATAAAAAGAAAACTGATTCTTGCACCCTTTCACGTCATGTCACGTCGATGTACTGCAGAAGAAAAAACTGCATAAATCCGATCCAATTATCGTAAGTCGATTGTTAACATGTTGGTTACCCGTATTCTGAAAAACACGGAAAAAAATCATGGGCTTATTCAAATTATTTCTATCGAGCCGTGAAAAGATTCAACAAAAGCAGAAACAACTCCACTATCTGTTTACGTCAGCAATCATGGAGTAATCGGGTATTGCAGTAAAAGCAAGACGTGTAGGTGGATCGACTCATCAAGTTCCCATTGAAATGGATCGCACCAAGGAAAAGCCACTTGCCATTCGTTGGTTATTTAGCGGCGTCCCGCCAACGTCGGGTCGAAATATGGCTTTCAAATTAAGTTCGAATTAGTTGGAAATGCTTGCCAAAGGGAGAGGCGATGTCCATACGCAAAAGGAAGAGACTCTAGTAATTGGCAGAGGCAAATAGAGCTTTAGCACATTTTCGTTAATCCATGAACCGGATCAATTCAAGCTTCGATCGGAAAGAATCTAAGAGGAAAAGAAAGAATCGGAATTGATCGATATATTTCTCGAAACAAACGAAAAGGAACGAAAGATGAAACAATAAATATCATGGATCAAATAAGCCTCTCGGGACTTTCTTAGAAGAAGAAAGAAATCCTCATGTAAATCCATGAAATAAGGGTTTGATTTCCTATTCATGGTGATTCCATAAATTATTCCATTCCAAAAAACGGAAACATTTGTGGATTTTTTTAGAGTAATGTGGATGCAGTTACTAAATGCATGATCTGGCATGTACAGATTGTAAAACTTATTCTCGATTCTAACGAGAATTTTTATTGATGCCTTTCGTTTGCTTCTCCTTCGATGGAAGTTGATTTTCCCAGAATGTATCCTGATTTTTTGGCCCTAATTCTTCTTCTGATGATCGATTCACCTTGATCAAAAAGATATACCTTGGTTATATTTTCATATCTCTTCGAACCAAGTTTGTAATGATCATAACGGCCCTATTGTTCCGATGGAGAGAGGAACCTATGATTAGCTTTTCGGGAAAATTTCGCCAAACGAACAATTCAACGATAATCTTTCAATTTTTTCTTCTTATTTTACTATGTTCAACTCTATGATCCTTATCCGTAGAGTACATTGAATGTTACTGAAATGGCTATAAACAGGAGTTTTCTTATTCGTATTAACAGCTACTATAGGAGGAAATGTTTTTATGCGGTGCTATAACGATTTAATAACCTATCTTTGTGCTCTGAATGTTTCAGTTTATGCTCCTACGCTCTATTATCTGGATATTCAAGAAAGATGTACAGGTCTAATGAGGCTTCTATGATATTTTACTCATGGGGGTGGCAAGCTCTTCTATTCTGGTTCCATGGTTTCTCTTGGGTATATGGTCATCGGGGAGGAGAATCGAGCTTCAAGAAATAGTGAATGGTCTTATCAATACAAAAATGTATAAACTCCCCAGAATTTCAATTGCGCTATATCAACTGTAGTAATTGGGTTCAAGCTTTTCCAGCCCCTTCTCATCAATGGACGCATGACGTTTCGAAGGAGTGCGGTTCGTTCGATAAATTACTACTCTTATCTCTGAAGATGTTTGGATTTTTCCAGAACAATCCATGGACATGCAGGAGAGAAATGCTATCCCACTCGGACCAATGACAGAACTTTTATTGTTCAAATAACAATTAAGGTGAAGCAGGGTAGGAACGGCGAATCTCTTTATGATAAACAGATCCCGTTTTGCAAGTCGTTATTTACGGGTAGTTCTACAAAGGATCAGACTAATGACGTATACAATACTTGGAATTCTCGGTGTAGATGCTACATAGGTTGGTTCTATACTTCCAGAGACTACGAGTGTATTAGGAGCATCTCCGTCGACAAGTGGGATCACCCTAAGATGATATATCATGGCTATTGGGAAACGAATCAAATCAGATGGTTCTACTTTCTGACTTTGAACCTCGGGAAACCGAAGATTCGAGAAGATTGAAAAAAATCAGTCATTCACAAACATGATGAAGGATTCCTCGAAAGAAGTTAAGGATTAGGTAATCTTTTTAAGAAATCGAAATGGATTCGGTCTTATACATTACGCGAGGGAAGGTAATCAAAAAAGAAGAAGAGGAGTTCTTCTTTCTTTTTATCATTAGGTGCCGTGTTGAGATGAACGTCTCTGGCACGGTTGTGAATGAGAGAAAGAAGTGAGGAATCCTCTTTTCGACTATAACTCTCCCCTCCAGTCGTTGCTTCTTCTTTCTGTACTTCGAAAGTAGCTGCTTCAGCTTCAGCACTCGAATTTTCGATATTCCTTTTTATTTTCATCAAACGAATGGCATCTTGCTTCTGGAATCCTAGCTATTATTAGCATGATATTGGGGAATCTCATTTGCTTTACTCAAACAAGCATGAAAACGTATTGCTTGGCAGTATCGTCCATTGCTCAATCGGGATATGTAATTAGGGGAATAATTGTTGGAGGACTAAATGTTGATAGGCAAGCATGATAATTATATGATGTTCTATATCTCCACTGAATTAGGAATTGGCGGGCATTGTCTTATTTGGTTTTCTACGTACCGGAACTGAGAACATTGTTCGAGATTATGCAGGATTATACACGAAGATCCTTTTTTTGGCCTCTCTCTTTAGGCCCTATGTCTCTTTATCCTTGGGGTCTTCTTCACTAGCAGGTTTTTTCGGAAAACTCTATTATTCTGGTGTGGATGGCAGGCTCAGCTCTTTATTTTCTTGGTTTTAATAGGATCTTACAAGCGTTGTTTCTATCTACTATTATCTAAATATAATCAGTTATTAATGACTGGACGAAAACAAGGAAATAAACCCCTCACGTGCGAAAATTATAGAAGATCCCTTTAAGATCAAACAAATTCCATCGAAATTGAGTATGATTGTATGTGTGATTGCATCTAACATTAACCAGGGGAATATCAATGAATCCGATTATTGCAATTGCTCAGGATACCCGTTTTTAGTTTCTAGTGGTCTATTTCTTAGTTCAAGATCCCTCTTACAACTGGAATCAAAGGAATTATGTTGAGCGTGTTCCGCCCCAAAATGGTAGAATTGGCTTGGGTTATGATACTTATAATCTATTAATCTGATGATCGAGTGATTCTATGAATTATATGTTCATTTCGTACCGGACCAGACGGAATAGGGTTATATACATTTCATTGATGAGAAGAGTCATTTGCGATATCTAAATAGCTACTTGTTTAATATGGATCCCTACGTCGTTTCATTCCATTTTTAGGAGTTAGAATAGGCGTTAATCGGGACCTGCTTTTTTACCTATCTCTCGTTATTTGGTGACCCTATCACACGTTTTGGGTTTCTATTCAATCGTGAAATAGGTTGATTGTCCACGCTTTTGTATATTGGATCATCTTTATAAGTGCATTCTCAGAATAATTCAAATCGAAGCAATTGGAGTCCAATTCGGGCCTATATGACATGACCGACTCATAGAATACTCCAACACTCCACTTTTTGTCATATATTCCATACATCACACTAGATAGTTATCATATTCGCTGGAATTCGATTCCACTTTCAAGATGCCTTGGTGGTGAAATGGTAGACACGCGAGACTCAAAATCTGTGCTAAAGAGGCTTGGAGGTTCGGAGTCCTCTTCAAGGATAATATTGAGTATGCTCATTGAATTGAGCAATTCAATAAGAGAGCTCGCGATAGCAATACCGATTCGATCCGAGGCTCTCTTGGAATATGTTCGGCAGGCGGATCACGAAAACCTTGGTCATCTCTCTATCTAATGAATGGGGTGTCTGCTTTAAAATCGTCCGCCCTGACACCCCCCACCCCGAAGTATATGCTTCAACAGGATCAACAAGGGTAGATTATTAAACCTCTAGTAAAGAATGACCGCCGTAACCCAGCAGTAAAGTACTTTACTCATAGCTTGACAGTAGGTCCGTATTTGGGATTGGCGAGCTTACCCATTCAGTGACTTTGCAATGGCGTCCCCAATCGGGTATGTCGGGTCGGGTTGAATTCAATATTAGTCGCCTGTTGGCATTCCAAGCTTCCTTCGCCTTTCATGGCCACATTATCTTTCCGTCTAAGGAAAGGGAATCCTTCTCCTGTTCCGTATGAATCCAGAATTTGCATTTTCATCCGGAAGAGCCATCTTTTTTACATGCCTTGTCATGTGATCCAATTAGTGTTCGTTAGTATAGGAACAGATTTGATAAATATGAAACTCTCGGATAGAGTATTAGAACGGAAAGATCCATTTGATAATGAACTATGGTTCTAAGCCATCTCTGGCGATTAATCAACAATTCGAAGTGCTTTTCTTGCGTTTTTGTAACCCAGGTGAATATAGAGATGATAGAGATCTAGGAGGAATTTTTGGGGGAGTAAAAGAAAAGCTCCTTTGACATCTCTTCATCTGCAAATAATTCTCGATGTGAAAACACTGAGACAAAGGGAGAGCTTTGGAATAGGAAAAAGAGTGGATCTGCAGGGTCCCAAATGAATTGCTTATTCTAAAAGGCCTGTTCTTTGGAAGATCTCTCTCGTGGTCTGGTTACTAGCACGGTTCCACTCTGCAAGAACTCGAATCATTCTCTTGAAAGCTCATTCCTCTTCAGCATAATTGATCGCTTCCCCCAAAATGACCCTGGCCCTAGGGAAACCCCAATGAAGGGCCTTTCGTTAAAATAAAAGAAACCCCCAGGGGCCATTTCTGGGGCCCCAACATGTGATTGAAAAAAATCTCCTCATTGTTGCGGGTCGAGGGTTTTCCCCCCCTTCCCAAATCCATTCGTTTTATCATGAGAAATTGATAAGGATAGAACAAGACCCTTTTTGCTATTTTTAAAGGGTTTCCCTTTGGGGTTCGGGTCGAAGAAAACTGTACTCTCCTTATCAAAATTGATGCCCGTGGGGGAACCCCAAAGAGCGTTCTATTTCAAAAGGGCCACAAATTTAGCCCCAAAAATCTTTTTTAAGGATAAGGGCGATCTCATTTTTTTCACGGGCCCGGGTAGAGCCCAAAGATCTTGGTGCCCGTTTCCGAGAAATCAAAAGAAAAAGAAGTATCGTTATTTCTTCTGCTCGTTAAAGTTCGAAGTCCCAAATTTGAAAATAATAACCCACTTGTACATGATTTTTTTTATATAGTAGATATAGGATCATGGGGAATTATTAAAAGTACATTTGTGTTAACCCCTTCCCTATTGTTTAGAAAGGACCCCTGACCCTGGAAGTTTTTTTAATGGGATCCCAAAACCCCAAATTTGTTATGAAGAGCGGATCATTGTTTAGTATTATTTTTGATTTCTTCTGTTAAAAAAATCGATAGGGCTCTTGGAAAAAGTGCTAAGATTGTGAGGGGAAAAAACCCATGGTTATGGGGGAATCTTTAGTATGGAAATTTTTTTTTCCCAAGTGAAACCCCCTAGTTTTATGAAAGATTTGAAAAAAGTGCTTTGTTGTTGGGGAAATAAGAAGCTTGGGTTATTTTTTGAGTATTTATTTTTCGGAGTTTAGAGGCCCCCGGGGTCAATTTTTGGGGTATGAGTCGAAGCAATAAAAGAAAATTTTTTAGTTTTTTAATCCCCGGAGGAAGTTACTAATAACCCAGGAGAGAAAATTTGACTATTCAATCCAGTAGATTTTTTGGCCCATATTTTGCGGGAATTGTTTTTTAAATTTGAATTGAAGGGTGATTTAAAATTTTGGGCTTCCCCTTTGGCAGCTTTTTTTAGTTACGCATTACGTAATTAGCGTTGCTCCTTCAAGGATTGTCATGCTTATATCGTAACTAAAAACCCAATATCTAATCAAATATGTCATTCTACAAAACGATATATCAATATTTTGATGTTACCGGATTGTTCAGAAAATTCCGTTAAAGGGAGATAGGGTTTTTTTTTAAGGGATTTTTACCAATTAAGATGTCCCGTTTTATAGAACCCATATAAAATACCCCCGGAGGGATAAGGGGTAAGCGAGGAAAAAAGGGGGGGAGGATGGGAAAAAAAAAACTTTAGCCCCAAAGAATTTGTGAATAGGATTGTTATAAGAGCAAGGATATCGTCTTTTTGCTAAAGAGGAGGAAAGAACTCTAATCATTAGTAAATTTTTTTGAATGTCTTTGTATCGTAAGTAAATTGCTCCCCGGGTTTTTTTCAATTTATTTGATAACCCAGAGTCTTCTTTGATAAATGACACTATAAGCAGGTATTAAAATTTGATCAATCCTTTTTTTGTGTTAAGGGGGGAGAAATGAAAAAGAAAAATTTTCTTTATCCCTCATCGAATCACTGTTTGAAAAAAGGTTCTATTTATATCAATCCGACCCCCTTTCCCTTTTTTTTTTTTTCTTTCACGAATAGTTCTTATTGATGACTTAGATGTTTCGGTTTTTCTGGAAGAAGTATTCGATTGGTGGGATTGTTATATTACTTAGAGATGGATGGAATAGATGAGGATTTTGTTCGCAAAATTTTTCTTTGAGCGTATTGATTTGCCCCCTTTTTGTTAACCCATAATTGCCGGGCGTCAGAAGAAAGGTTGTTGACGAGTGCAACCACAATTGTTCTCATGTATAACCTGAATCACGCTGAGATGAACTCCGGCCCCCCTCATTTGTTTGACAGCTTACATAGACACTACGAAAAAATATACCTTGCCTATCCTCGATACAAAATTAGGGCTTAAAAAACTCCCCCCTTCCTCCGTCTCCACCGGCCAAGGGTTTTCCCCACTTTCCCCAGACAGTCATTCTTGAGAATATCGAATTATTGCTGATGGGAAGAAGATCTCAAGTTTTGATCCTTTAACTTGGTTTTGTAACCCACCCTAGAGGCCCCCCGGGGGACGAAAACAAAGAGAAGATGTGTACATATCGAGGATACAGCTCAACAAGAAGAAGAAAAGGAATTGCAGAGGAATCCCGGACATTTTGGGATGTTCGAATAAAGGGTATTTTTTCGTTAAAATTTTTTCTTCGGCAGAAAAGTTTTGGAAAACTTACTCAAAATTCAATCAGATTGTGTGGAAGAAAGTTTTTTTTTGAAGAATTCCCCCAGATAAATTTGATCCATGAAAAATATCAGAAAAATGGATACAAATTTTTGCTGCAAATTATTTTCGGAATAGGTCTAAAAAAAGTTTTAAAAAATTAAAAATTTGGGTATGCGGGCCCGGTCGAATAGGAAATAATTTTTTGGGAATAGTTTCCCTTTTGAGAGATTTGGGAAAAAGCATATCTGTTAAAAAGTTTATCATCTGTTTTCCCCAAGATTTCTTTAGACAAAGACTCTTTTTTTTTTTCGGTGGTACAATTTTCGCATTGGTGTGAAAAAATGTTTGAAATGAAATTGAGCTAAAAAGTTTTTTTGAACAGATGTTCTATCGGGAAGGGTTGACTTTTAATTTTCTTCAAAATTGACTTTTCCCCTTGTTAGGGGGTTTTTTCCCGGGAAATGTTGCGATGAGAAAATAGTCTAGACGAAAGGTTTGGGGAAAATTTGGAAAAGGAAAAAGATTGTAAAGGTATACGTTATCCCATTTGGGAAAAAAAGTTAGGTATGTTTATGTTAGTACCTGTGCCGTTGGAAAATAGTATTTCCCCCCCAAAAAGATTTTTTTTTTTCCCGAGCAAAAAAAATATTTTGTTGCGAGATAAACAAGATATTGGGGGAATTTTGCCCTACGTAAAATAAAATTTATGTTTAGGGTTTTACATAAAAGGGGAATCTTTTGTTAAAATTTGAGCAGAAGTGATGTGGATTATTCGTCGTTTGATTTGTTTTAAAAAGAAGCCTTAAATGAACTTTTTGGGAAATGATTTCCGGGATTCGGGCCAATTTGGGTTTTGATGTGGAATATCTGGAATTGGAACCGTGTTATCAAAGGGTTTTCCCTTGCGATTATTTCTAGTAGGGAAATTTGGGGTCCAATACATTTTGGTATTTTTTTTGAAAAAAAATGGTGTATTGTTTTCCATTATCAAGAATTTGGGTTTTTGGCAAGTTATGATATTTAATAAAAGGGTTTAATTTTTTCAAAAAAGAAGATTGAAAATTTTTTTCTTAAAAAAATGGGATAAATTGGATTTCAATTTTAGAGAGATCTGGACCCATGAATGGGGTTTTTGGGGGAATGAAAAAAAAAAAAAAAAGGGGTTTGAAAAAAAGAGCACTTGGACAAAAAGAAAAAAAGGGGTTAGACAAATCTTTTTTTCGATAACTCAGCCAAACAAGAATAGATTAATACGGGAATCGATGAAACTACAAAAAAGGTTTTTCCGTTTAAAAAAAAGTTTTAAGGGGGAAATTTTTTCCCCGTGGACCTTTGTATTTTTTAAGCTCGGATCCCCTTCATGGAAATTTTGGTTCGAGAAAAAAAATAAGCGGATCGAAACCTCTCTTTGATTTTTTTAAATTCGGGTAAAAGTTGGTTTTATGTATATTTATTAAATTTATGATTTGAGTATTTTCCCATTTGATTTCCCTTTTAATTCCATATTCAAGTTGCATCGGATCTATTCATTAAAAAACGAT
>JARYMX010000033.1:0-206174 GCA_030169165.1 Centaurea solstitialis | reverse complement strand
ACGCACTAAAGGAATATTGTGCAATTTAACCCATAACGGGCATACATCATGAACAGGTTTAGTTAAACCCTTAGCTGGATCCCATTTACTAACAAAGAAAGGTGCACCACGTATAAACAGTGGTCCATCCTCAATAGCTTGTGTACATCCACCTTCATCATTGAACCGTAGAAAGTAACCTCCATTTGCATTCATCATCAGATCCGAAAATCCAAATTTGCTCCACATTCTTTTAATTACTTCCTTAACCAGCAAAAAAGGAAGCCTAGGACCCAAGAAATAGCCAAACAACGTTGTATGATACGTTTTTGCAGCCTTGTTTGCCAATTCAACTGGAATAGACACACACCTAACCCCTTGGATTCAGGAGGGAAAAAACATAAAGGAGTTTTACTAGTGTTCCCCACAATATCCGCAAACTTCTTCTTTTCTTTTTCCGAAAACTGCAAATTAGGAGTTAACCGGGTAAAGACAGACTTACGAGCAGCCTGCACTTCTAGACCCTGAGTCGAATCCACCAAAGGAACTTCCAACATGCCACTATCATCTATCGGCCTATCGCTAACTTCAACAGCCGATTCCATTGTCTTGTATACCAATCAAAAGCAACACCCTAATTACTATACCTTACTACGGCCACGGCCGATACAAGGAAACGAAGGCCGAAGCGCTGAATCCCTGCCAAACCGTGACGGTGCAAAGCACAACAACCAGAGAATCACCTAAGATCAGAATCAAGACTCGTTAGAACAAAGGCAGCACTGACGTGCACCCTAGTAGCAGCAAATATTAACCCTAAAAAAAAGAAGAAAACGACAAAATAGTCGATTCCGTAGAAGCGCCGTACGCCTGAAACCCTAATCACCACAAACTCAGCGCCGCAATCAATGATTAGGTTAGACGCATGCACATGCAACCCTCACAAACCCTAGACGCCAACAGCCAAAACACAATCTGAGAGATGTCACGCACCAGCCGACAACACCTGCAGCAATTAATGCAACACGACAAACCCTAAACGCAATTAATACGTCAAAGGTTGTCTCACAAAAGCCGACTAAAACCCTAGGTTGTATCCGAAAACAGGCGCCGCAACCCTAACTTACGTAACAAGCTATCAGGTTACGAAACCCTAGCAGCCGCAAACACAACCAACACACCTCAGACGAAATTAGGGTTAACTACGGAACCCTAGCAGCCACAAGCAGCCGACAGGACCCCGACAAACAACCCTAGAAACAACCAACAGGAAGACGACAAACCACGAGACCAAACCCTAGACTCGACGAAAAACCCTACGATAACGATAATGTTGAATCCGTTAGCCAAATCTGATTGTAATCACGAAGCCTACGAGGCCTAAGCCGATGTAGGAAACACGTTACACAATCAATTAACCAGCAGAAACCACACAATCGATATCGTAATCACAAAAACAATCAGAAACCCTAGAAGACGACAACGAAAGTACGAAGAACCACAACCAACAGCAAACGTCACCTCTCTCAACCAAAATCCACGATCAAAACAACAAAGAAACCACTCACCAGAACGAATCAGATTAGCACCCTCCATGATCGCCCCAAATCGCCACCCAGAGAGAGAGAGAATACGCCATCCCACGGTTGTTACGTATTAACGACCCACCTATGTATATGTTTATGTGTTAAGTAATTCAAAATATTCATGTTTTTGTAACATCTAAAGAGAAAACGGTTAAAAAAGTACAAGTTTTAATACCGTTTAACAACTAACTGTGAAACGACCCAAGTCCTTAGACCGTGTTAAGGATACCATATAAAGAATACATGATTTTACATGGTAATACGTAACAACCGTGTATAAAGGCCTCTTATTCAAACGGGTGTACGAATCACTAAATCGATTTTACGTTATTGTACGAGCCAACCGTAACGAAGTGACGTCTGTACAATCTTATTTCAAACAACCGTGTATAATAAGCACCTATGTATATGTTTATGTGTTAAGTAATTCAAAATATTCATGTTTTTGTAACATCTAAAGAGAAAACGGTTAAAAAAGTACAAGTTTTAATACCGTTTAACAACTAACTGTGAAACGACCCAAGTCCGACCGTGTTAAGGATACCATATAAAGAATACATGATTTTACATGGTAATACGTAACAACCGTGTATAAAGGCCTCTTATTCAAACGGGTGTACGAATCACTAACTCTCGATTTTACGTTATTGTACGAGCCAACCGTAACGAAGTGACGTCTGTACAATGTTATTTCAAACAACCGTGTATAATAAGCACCTATGTACATGTTTATGTGTTAAGTAATTCAAAATATTCATGTTTTTGTAACATCTAAAGAGAAAACGGTTAAAAAAATACAAGTTTTAATACCGTTTAACAACTAACTGTGAAACGACCCAAGTCCTTAGACCGTGTTAAGGATACCATATAAAGAATACATGATTTTACATGGTAATATGTAACAACCGTGTATAAAGGCCTTTTATTCAAACGGGTGTACGAATCACTAACTCTCGATTTTACGTTATTGTACGAGCCAACTGTAACGAAGTGACGTCTGTACAATGTTATTTCAAACAACCGTGTATAATAAGCACCTATGTATATGTTTATGTGTTAAGTAATTCAAAATATTCATGTTTTTGTAACATCTAAAGAGAAAACGGTTAAAAAAGTACAAGTTTTAATACCGTTTAACAACTAACTATGAAACGACCCAAGTCCTTAGACCGTGTTAAGGATACAATATAAAGAATACATGATTTTACATGGTAATACGTAACAACAGTGTATAAAGGCCTCTTATTCAAACGGGTGTACGAATCACAAACTCTCGATTTTACGCAATTGTACGAACCAACCGTAAGAAAGTCCTCTCTGTACAATCTTATTTCAAACAACCGTGTATAATAAGCACCTATGTATATGTGTATGTGTTAAGTAATTCAAAATATTCGTGTTTTCGTAACATCTAAAGAGAAAACGGTTAAGAAAGTACAAGTTTTAATACCGTTTAACAAGTAAATTTGAAACGACCCAACTCCTTAGACCTTGTTAAGGATACAATAAAAAAACATATGCTTTTACATGGTAATACGTAACACCTGTGTATAAACGCCTCTTATTCAAACGGGTGTACGAATCACTAACTCTCGATTTTACGCGATTGTACGAGCCAACCGTAACGAAGTGACATCTGTACAATCTTATTTCAAACAACCGTGTATAATAAGCACCTATGTATATGTTTATGTGTTAAGTAATTCAAAATATTCAT
Organism: Centaurea solstitialis; assembly: GCA_030169165.1. Taxonomy (NCBI): domain Eukaryota; kingdom Viridiplantae; phylum Streptophyta; class Magnoliopsida; order Asterales; family Asteraceae; genus Centaurea; species Centaurea solstitialis. Next base: position 202,892 of record JARYMX010000033.1, on the reverse strand, counting down.
GTTTTTGTAACATCTAAAGAGAAAACGGTTAAAAAAGTACAAGTTTTAATACCGTTTAACAACTAACTGTGAAACGACCCAAGTCCTTAGACCGTGTTAAGGATACCATATAAAGAATACATGATTTTACATGGTAATACGTAACAACCGTGTATAAAGGCCTCTTATTCAAACGGGTGTACGAATCACTAAATCGATTTTACGTTATTGTACGAGCCAACCGTAACGAAGTGACGTCTGTACAATTTATTTCAAACAACCGTGTATAATAAGCACCTATGTATATGTTTATGTGTTAAGTAATTCAAAATATTCATGTTTTTGTAACATCTAAAGAGAAAACGGTTAAAAAAGTACAAGTTTTAATACCGTTTAACAACTAACTGTGAAACGACCCAAGTCCTTAGACCGTGTTAAGGATACCATATAAAGAATACATGATTTTACATGGTAATACGTAACAACCGTGTATAAAGGCCTCTTATTCAAACGGGTGTACGAATCACTAACTCTCGATTTTACGTTATTGTACGAGCCAACCGTAACGAAGTGACGTCTGTACAATGTTATTTCAAACAACCGTGTATAATAAGCACCTATGTATATGTTTATGTGTTAAGTAATTCAAAATATTCATGTTTTTGTAACATCTAAAGAGAAAACGGTTAAAAAAAGTACAAGTTTTAATACCGTTTAACAACTAACTATGAAACGACCCAAGTCCTTAGACCGTGTTAAGGATACAATATAAAGAATACATGATTTTACATGGTAATACGTAACAACGTGTATAAAGGCCTCTTATTCAAACGGGTGTACGAATCACTAACTCTCGATTTTACGCAATTGTAACGACCAACCGTAAGAAAGTCCTCTCTGTACAATCTTATTTCAAACAACCGTGTATAATAAGCACCTATGTATATGTGTATGTGTTAAGTAATTCAAAATATTCTGTTTTCGTAACATCTAAAGAGAAAACGGTTAAGAAAGTACAAGTTTTAATACCGTTTAACAAGTAAATTTGAAACGACCCAACTCCTTAGACCTGTTAAGGATACAATCAAAAAACATAATGCATTTTACATGGTAATACGTAACAACTGTGTATAAAGCCTCTTATTCAAACGGGTGTACGAATCACTAACTCTCGATTTTACGCGATTGTACGAGCCAACCGTAACGAAAGTGACGTATGTACAATCTTAACTTTCAAGCAACCGTGTATAATAAGCACCTATGTATATGTTTATGTGTTAAGTAATTTCAAAATATTCATGTTTTCGTAACATCTAAAGAGAAAACGGTTAAAAAAGTACAAGTTTTAATACCGTTTAACAACTAACTGTGAAACGACCCAAGTCCTTAGACCGAGTTAAGGATACCATATAAAGAATACATGATTTTACATGGTAATACGTAACAACCGTGTATAAAGGCCTCTTATTCAAACGGGTGTACGAATCACTAACTCTCGATTTTACGTTAGTGTACGAGCCAACCGTAACGAAGTGACATCTGTACAATCTTATTTCAAACAACCGTGTATAATAAGCACCTATGTATATGTTTATGTGTTAAGTAATTCAAAATATTCATGTTTTTGTAACATCTAAAGAGAAAACGGTTAAAAAAGTACAAGTTTTAATACCGTTTAACAACTAACTGTGAAACGACCCAAGTCCTTAGACCGTGTTAAGGATACCATATAAAGAATACATGATTTTACATGGTAATACGTAACAACCGTGTATAAAGGCCTCTTATTCAAACGGGTGTACGAATCACTAACCTCGATTTTACGTTATGTACGAGCCAACCGTAACGAAGTGACTCTGTACAATCTTATTTCAAACAACCGTGTATAATAAGCACCTATGTATATGTTTATGTGTTAAGTAATTCAAAATATTCATGTTTTTGTAACATCTAAAGAGAAAACGGTTAAAAAAGTACAAGTTTTAATACCGTTTAACAACTAACTGTGAAACGACCCAAGTCCTTAGACCGTGTTAAGGATACCATATAAAGAATACATGATTTACATGGTAATACGTAACAACCGTGTATAAAGGCCTCTTATTCAAACGGGTGTACGAATCACTAACTCTCGATTTTACGTTATTGTACGAGCCAACCGTAACGAAGTGACTCTGTACAATTTATTTCAAACAACCGTGTATAATAAGCACCTATGTATATGTTTATGTGTTAAGTAATTCAAAATATTCATGTTTTTGTAACATCTAAAGAGAAAACGGTTAAAAAAGTACAAGTTTTAATACCGTTTAAACAACTAACTGTGAAACGACCCAAGTCCTTAGACCGTGTTAAGGATACCATATAAAGAATACATGATTTTACATGGTAATACGTAACAACCGTGTATAAAGGCCTCTTATTCAAACGGGATGTACGAATCACTAAACTCTCGATTTTACGTTATTGTACGAGCCAACCGTAACGAAGTGACGTCTGTACAATCTTATTTCAAACAACCGTGTATAATAAGCACCTATGTATATGTTATGTGTTAAGTAATTCAAAATATTCATGTTTTTGTAACATCTAAAGAGAAAACGGTTAAAAAAGTACAAGTTTTAATACCGTTTAACAACTAACTTGAAACGACCCAAGTCCTTAGACCGTGTTAAGGATACCATATAAAGAATACATGATTTTACATGGTAATACGTAACAACCGTGTATAAAGGCCTCTTATTCAAACGGTGTGTACGAATCACTAACTCTCGATTTTACGTTTGTACGAGCCAACCGTAACGAAGTGACTCTGTACAATCTTATTTCAAACAACCGTGTATAATAAGCACCTATGTATATGTTTATGTGTTAAGTAATTCAAAATATTCATGTTTTTGTAACATCTAAAGAGAAAACGGTTAAAAAAGTACAAGTTTTAATACCGTTTAACAACTAATGTGAAACGACCCAAGTCCTTAGACCGTGTTAAGGATACAATATAAAGAATACATGATTTTACATGGTAATACGTAACAACGTGTATAAAGGCCTCTTATTCAAACGGGTGTACGAATCACTAAACTCTCGATTTTACGTTATTGTACGACCAACCGTAACGAAAGTGACGTCTGTACAATCTTATTTCAAACAACCGTGTATAATAAGCACCTATGTATATGTTTATGTGTTAAGTAATTCAAAATATTCATGTTTTTGTAACATCTAAAGAGAAAACGGTTAAAAAAGTACAAGTTTTAATACCGTTTAACAACTAACTGTGAAACGACCCAAGTCCTTAGACCGTTTTAAGGATACCATATAAAGAATACATGATTTTACATGGTAATATGTAACAACCGTGTATAAAGGCCTCTTATTCAAACGGGTGTACGAATCACTAACTCTCGATTTTACGTTATTGTACGAGCCAAACGTAACGAAGTGACGTCTGTACAATCTTATTTCAAACAACCGTGTATAATAAGCACCTATGTATATGTTTATGTGTTAAGTAATTCAAAATATTCATGTTTTTGTAACATCTAAAGAGAAAACGGTTAAAAAAAGTACAAGTTTTAATACCGTTTAACAACTAACTGTGAAACGACCCCAAGTCCTTAGACCGTGTTAAGGATACCATATAAAGAATACATGATTTTACATGGTAATACGTAACAACCGTGTATAAAGGCCTCTTATTCAAACGGGTGTACGAATCACTAACTCTCGATTTTACGTATTGTACGAGCCAACCGTAACGAAAGTGACTCTTGTACAATCTTATTTCAAACAACCGTGTATAATAAGCACCTATGTATATGTTTATGTGTTAAGTAATTCAAAATATTCATGTTTTTGTAACATCTAAAGAGAAAACGGTTAAAAAAGTACAAGTTTTAATACCGTTTAACAACTAACTGTGAAACGACCCAAGTCCTTAGACCGTGTTAAGGATACAATAAAGAATACATGATTTTACATGGTAATACGTAACAACGTGTATAAAAGCCTCTTATTCAAACGGGTGTACGAATCACTAACTCTCGATTTTACGTTATTGTACGAGCCAACCGTAACGAAGTGACGTATGTACAATCTTATTTCAACAACCGTGATAATAAGCACCTATGTATATGTTTATGTGTTAAGTATTTCAAAATATTCATGTTTTGTAACATCTAAAGAGAAAACGGTTAAAAAAGTACAAGTTTTAATACCGTTTAACAACTAACTGTGAAACGACCCAAGTCCTTAGACCGTGTTAAGGATACCATATAAAGAATACATGATTTTACATGGTAATACGTAACAACCGTGTATAAAGGCCTCTTATTCAAACGGGTGTACGAATCACTAACTCTCGATTTTACGTTAGTGTACGAGCCAACCGTAACGAAGTGACATCTGTACAATCTTATTTCAAACAACCGTGTATAATAAGCACCTATGTATATGTTTATGTGTTAAGTAATTCAAAATATTCATGTTTTTGTAACATCTAAAGAGAAAACGGTTTAAAAAAGTACAAGTTTTAATACCGTTTAACAACTAACTGTGAAACGACCCAAGTCCTTAGACCGTGTTAAGGATACCATATAAAGAATACATGATTTTACATGGTAATACGTAACAACGTGTATAAAGGCCTCTTATTCAAACGGGTGTACGAATCACAAACTCTCGATTTTACGCAATTGTACGAACCAACCGTAAGAAAGTCCTCTGTACAATCTTATTTCAAACAACCGTGTATAATAAGAACCTATGTATAGTGTAGTGTTAAGTAATTCAAAATATTGTGTTTTCGTAACATCTAAAGAGAAAACGGTTAAGAAAGTACAAGTTTTAATACCGTTTAACAAGTAAATTTGAAACGACCCAACTCCTTAGACCTTGTTAAGGATACAATCAAAAACATATGCTTTACATGGTAATACGTAACAACTGTGTATAAACGCCTGTTATTCAAACGGGTGTACGAATCACTAACTCTCGATTTTACGCGATTGTACGAGCCAACCGTAACGAAGTGACGTTGTACAATCTTATTTCAACAACGTGTATAATAAGCACCTATGTATATGTTTATGTGTTAAGTATTTCAAAATATTCATGTTTTGTAACATCTAAAGAGAAAACGGTTAAAAAAGTACAAGTTTAATACCGTTTAACAACTAACTGTGAAACGACCCAAGTCCTTAGACGTTAAGGATACCATATAAAGAATACATGATTTTACATGGTAATAGTAACAACCGTGTATAAAGGCCTCTTATTCAAACGGTGTACGAATCACTAACTCTCGATTTTACGTTAGTGTACGAGCCAACCGTAACGAAGTGACATCTGTAAAATCTTATTTCAAACAACCGTGTATAATAAGCACTATGTATATGTTTATGTGTTAAGTAATTCAAAATATTCATGTTTTTGTAACATCTAAAGAGAAAACGGTTAAAAAAGTACAAGTTTTAATACCGTTTAACAACTAACTGTGAAACGACCAAGTCCTTAGACCGTGTTAAGGATACCAATAAAGAATACATGATTTTACATGGTAATACGTAACAACCGTGTATAAAGGCCTCTTATTCAAACGGGTGTACGAATCACTAACTCTCGATTTTACGTTAGTGTACGAGCCAACCGTAACGAAGTGACATCTGTAAAATCTTATTTCAAACAACCGTGTATAATAAGCACCTATGTATATGTTTATGTGTTAAGTAATTCAAATATTCTTGTTTTTGTAACATCTAAAGAGAAAACGGTTAAAAAAGTACAAGTTTTAATACCGTTTAACAACTAACTGTGAAACGACCCAAGTCCTTAGACCGTGTTAAGGATACCATATAAAGAATACATGATTTTACATGGTAATACGTAACAACGTGTATAAAGGCCTCTTATTCAAACGGGTGTACGAATCACAAACTCTCGATTTTACGCAATTGTACGAACCAACCGTAAGAAAGTCCTCTCTGTACAATCTTATTTCAAACAACCGTGTATAATAAGCACTATGTATATGTGTATGTGTTAAGTAATTCAAAATATTCGTGTTTTTCGTAACATCTAAAGAGAAAACGGTTAAGAAAGTACAAGTTTTAATACCGTTTAACAAGTAAATTTGAAACGAACCCAATCCTTAACCTTGTTAAGGATACAATCAAAAAACATATGCTTTTACATGGTAATACGTAACAACGTGTATAAACGCCTCTTATTCAAACGGGTGTACGAATCACTAACTCTCGATTTTACGCGATTGTACGAGCCAACCGTAACGAAGTGACATCTGTAAAATCTTATTTCAAACAACGTGTATAATAAGCACCTATGTATATGTTTATGTGTTAAGTAATTCAAAATATTCATGTTTTTGTAACATCTAAAGAGAAAACGGTTAAAAAAGTACAAGTTTTAATACCGTTTAACAACTAACTGTGAAACGACCCAAGTCCTTAGACCGTGTTAAGGATACCATATAAAGAATACATGATTTTACATGGTAATACGTAACAACCGTGTATAAAGGCCTCTTATTCAAACGGGTGTACGAATCACTAACTCTCGATTTTACGTTATGTACGAGCAACCGAACGAAGGACTCTGTACAATCTTATTTCAAACAACCGTGTATAATAAGCACTATGTATATGTTTATGTGTTAAGTAATTCAAATATTCATGTTTTGTAACATCTAAAGAGAAAACGGTTAAAAAAGTACAAGTTTTAATACCGTTTAACAACTAATTGAAACGACCCAATCCTTAGACCTGTTAAGGATACATATAAAAATACATGTTTTACATGGTAATACGTAACAACGTGTATAAAGCCTCTTATTCAAACGGGTGTACGAATCACTAACTCGATTTTACGATTGTACGAGCCAACCGTAACGAAGTGACGTCTGTAAATATGTTATGTGTTAAGTAATTCAAATATCTGTTTGTAACATTAAAAAAAACGTTAAAATACAAGTTTTAATACGTTAACAATATTGAAAGACCAATCCTTAGACTTGTTAGGATACAATAAAAACGTTTTACATGTAATACGTAACAACGTGTATAAAGCCTCTTATTCAAACGGTGTAGAATCACAACTCTCGATTTTACGCATTGTACGAGCCAACGTAAGAAGTATATGTACAATCTTATTTCAAGCAACCGTGTTATAATAAGCACCTATGTATATGTTTATGTGTTAAGTATTCAAAATATTCATGTTTTCGTAACATCTAAAGAGAAAACGGTTAAAAAATACAAGTTTTAATACCGTTTAACAACTAACTGTGAAACGACCAAGTCCTTAGACCAGTTTAAGGATACCAATAAAATAACATGATTTTACATGGTAATACGTAACAACGTGTATAAGCCTCTTATTCAAACGGGTGTACGAATCACTAACTCTCGATTTTACGTTATGTACGAGCCAACCGTAACGAAGTGACATCTGTAAATCTTATTTCAACAACCGGTATAATAAGCACCTATGTATATGTTTATGTGTTAAGTATTCAAAAATTCTGTTTTGTAACATCTAAAGAGAAAACGGTTAAAAAGTACAAGTTTTAATACCGTTTAACAACTAACTGTGAAACGACCCAAGTCCTTAGACCGTGTTAAGGATACCATATAAAGAATACATGATTTTACATGGTAATACGTAACAACCGTGTATAAAGGCCTCTTATTCAAACGGGTGTACGAATCACAAACTCTCGATTTTACGCAATTGTACGAACCAACCGTAAGAAAGTCCTCTCTGTACAATCTTATTTCAAACAACCGTGTATAATAAGAACCTATGTATATGTGTAGTGTTAAGTAATTCAAAATATTCGTGTTTTCGTAACATCTAAAGAGAAAACGGTTAAGAAAGTACAAGTTTTAATACCGTTTAACAAGTAAATTTGAAACGACCCAACTCCTTAGACCTTGTTAAGGATACAATCAAAAAACATATGCTTTTACATGGTAATACGTAACAACTGTGTATAAACGCCTGTTATTCAAACGGGTGTACGAATCACTAACTCTCGATTTTACGCGATTGTACGAGCCAACCGTAACGAAGTGACGTATGTACAATCTTATTTCAAGCAACCGTGTATAATAAGCACCTATGTATATGTTTATGTGTTAAGTATTTCAAAATATTCATGTTTTCGTAACATCTAAAGAGAAAACGGTTAAAAAAGTACAAGTTTTAATACCGTTTAACAACTAACTGTGAAACGACCCAAGTCCTTAGACCGAGTTAAGGATACCATATAAAGAATACATGATTTTACATGGTAATACGTAACAACCGTGTATAAAGGCCTCTTATTCAAACGGGTGTACGAATCACTAACTCTCGATTTTACGTTAGTGTACGAGCCAACCGTAACGAAGTGACATCTGTAAAATCTTATTTCAAACAACCGTGTATAATAAGCACCTATGTATATGTTTATGTGTTAAGTAATTCAAAATATTCATGTTTTTGTAACATCTAAAGAGAAAACGGTTAAAAAAGTACAAGTTTTAATACCGTTTAACAACTAACTGTGAAACGACCCAAGTCCTTAGACCGTGTTAAGGATACCATATAAAGAATACATGATTTTACATGGTAATACGTAACAACCGTGTATAAAGGCCTCTTATTCAAACGGGTGTACGAATCACTAACTCTCGATTTTACGTTAGTGTACGAGCCAACCGTAACGAAGTGACATCTGTAAAATCTTATTTCAAACAACCGTGTATAATAAGCACCTATGTATATGTTTATGTGTTAAGTAATTCAAAATATTCTTGTTTTTGTAACATCTAAAGAGAAAACGGTTAAAAAAGTACAAGTTTTAATACCGTTTAACAACTAACTGTGAAACGACCCAAGTCCTTAGACCGTGTTAAGGATACCATATAAAGAATACATGATTTTACATGGTAATACGTAACAACCGTGTATAAAGGCCTCTTATTCAAACGGGTGTACGAATCACAAACTCTCGATTTTACGCAATTGTACGAACCAACCGTAAGAAAGTCCTCTCTGTACAATCTTATTTCAAACAACCGTGTATAATAAGCACCTATGTATATGTGTAGTGTTAAGTAATTCAAAATATTCGTGTTTTCGTAACATCTAAAGAGAAAACGGTTAAGAAAGTACAAGTTTTAATACCGTTTAACAAGTAAATTTGAAACGACCCAACTCCTTAGACCTTGTTAAGGATACAATCAAAAAACATATGCTTTTACATGGTAATACGTAACAACTGTGTATAAACGCCTGTTATTCAAACGGGTGTACGAATCACTAACTCTCGATTTTACGCGATTGTACGAGCCAACCGTAACGAAGTGACGTATGTACAATCTTATTTCAAGCAACCGTGTATAATAAGCACCTATGTATATGTTTATGTGTTAAGTATTTCAAAATATTCATGTTTTCGTAACATCTAAAGAGAAAACGGTTAAAAAAGTACAAGTTTTAATACCGTTTAACAACTAACTGTGAAACGACCCAAGTCCTTAGACCGAGTTAAGGATACCATATAAAGAATACATGATTTTACATGGTAATACGTAACAACCGTGTATAAAGGCCTCTTATTCAAACGGGTGTACGAATCACTAACTCTCGATTTTACGTTAGTGTACGAGCCAACCGTAACGAAGTGACATCTGTAAAATCTTATTTCAAACAACCGTGTATAATAAGCACCTATGTATATGTTTATGTGTTAAGTAATTCAAAATATTCATGTTTTTGTAACATCTAAAGAGAAAACGGTTAAAAAAGTACAAGTTTTAATACCGTTTAACAACTAACTGTGAAACGACCCAAGTCCTTAGACCGTGTTAAGGATACCATATAAAGAATACATGATTTTACATGGTAATACGTAACAACCGTGTATAAAGGCCTCTTATTCAAACGGGTGTACGAATCACTAACTCTCGATTTTACGTTAGTGTACGAGCCAACCGTAACGAAGTGACATCTGTACAATCTTATTTCAAACAACCGTGTATAATAAGCACCTATGTATATGTTTATGTGTTAAGTAATTCAAAATATTCATGTTTTTGTAACATCTAAAGAGAAAACGGTTAAAAAAGTACAAGTTTTAATACCGTTTAACAACTAACTGTGAAACGACCCAAGTCCTTAGACCGTGTTAAGGATACCATATAAAGAATACATGATTTTAGATGGTAATACGTAACAACCGTGTATAAAGGCCTCTTATTCAAACGGGTGTACGAATCACTAACTCGATTTTACGTTATTGTACGAGCCAACCGTAACGAAGTGACGTCTGTACAATCTTATTTCAAACAACCATGTATAATAAGCACCTATGTATATGTTTATGTGTTAAGTAATTCAAAATATTCATGTTTTTGTAACATCTAAAGAGAAAACGGTTAAAAAAGTACAAGTTTTAATACCGTTTATGTAAGTGCAATAACAATGGATCAAACAATAACTTTCTCTCTCTAGAATCTCTCTCTAGATCTCACTAATGAATATTACAAATAAGCTCCTAACTAATTACTCATTAACTCCTTCAATTTATACCAAAGACTAATTAGTCAAACATCTAAATACAAGACTTTGACTCCTCTAATTAATACTTTGACTTTGACATTAAAGCTTCCTTCTTTGACTTTGATGCTTGACTTTCTTCTTTGACTTTCATCCTTTGACTTTGTTTGACTTTCTTTGACTTCATTATTATTTCCTCATCTTGTGATCTCGGATACAATAATATTTGCACTAACAATCTCCCCCTTTGTATTCGAGATCACTCTTCAAAATGAACTTTAGCTTTAACGATCTTCTGTCTTTAAGTCAAACAAACTTTGACGGTTACAAAAACCATACAGCTAACAATCTCCCCATTTATGCAAGCATAATCTTTAGAGCAAAGTCTTTGAATCTTGAAATCATCTCTAGAAAAACATAATTCTTTTTCTTGAATCAAAACATTGTAGATCTCTTGAATCAACCCACTATACTGTCAAGCTTCTCAACCAACTTTGGTATCCTTGATCAATCCAACATTCTTCATCAATGTTCACAACTTGATATCAATCTTTAAATCCAAAGGCTTTTCAACTTCAGATTCAAAAGATCAATGTTTAGATTTCTCTTTAGCTCCCCCTTAACTTCTACTTGCTCCCCCTTAACTGATGCATCACACTTTCTTCACAACTCATTTCTTCACAAACCAAATCAGCATTTACTTTTAACTGATTACATCTTCAAATTGCATCACTATCAACATCATCAGAATTTACCTCACATTCAACATCAATGTTAGTTGCTTCATCAACTCTTGACGGATTCATCTTTTCTTCATGAAATATCGCATCATAAACAACATTAATACTTGCATTGCATCAACTGTTTACATATTCAAATCTTGATATTTTCCTCAATTCTTTCACAATATCATCTCTTGTATTGGAAACAACATCAATAGTAATTTCTTTACAACCAACACCTTGAAATCTTCAGTCAACCATACTTGATGTCTTGAATTCTTCAACACATATCATCCTGAACTCGTGCAAATAGTTCCCATATCTTCATCATGTTTTTGCAAATGTCTTTGATAGAACTTCTCCCCCTCATGATGGTTAGGAGAATCCTGAACATCATGAACGATCAAAGACATCCCATCAAAAAGTTCTCCCCCTCAACCAAATATTGCATCCAAATCAGATTACTCCCCTTCACGCTTAAGTTGCTCCCCCTCAAAGAATGGGTAATCAGCTAACATAGAAGCACATTTAGCAACTATTGACACAACAACTCATAGAATTGTGTGGCCTATTTTCAGTGTTGGCAACGGGGTAGCACTGATAGGACTTCCAGTCATCACTGAATCAAAGTTATAAAACTAAGTTCTCAGACTGTTCCGGCAATATCACAAAGATATGCAATTGGAATCACAAAGACTCGTGCAAGTGTCAAAAAAATATCATCATATCAATTAGGCTCAAATATTGATTCAACCTGGGACGCAGATTGAAAATCAATAGACTCTTGTGCATAGAATATGAAGTTCAGAGACCGGAGAGGATGTCTTCCTTGTTTCAATATCTAAATCTTCTGAGTGAAGATTAGATAGATGATGTGCTAATTCTCCGTGAGAATTGAAACAAACATCTTTTAAGAGATATTTGAGTAGCTTGGTGGGGTGACACGAGTTATCGACACTGGGTCCATGTCTTGTTTCAATATTCATCTCCAAAGAATCGAGAATGAATAGATGATGTGGTTACCCGGATAACTGTATAGGTTTGGGAAGGATCTTTTTTTTTCTTTTTTTTTTGATCCTATCTCACACTCACCATTTTCTTTTAGCTCCCCCTACACTCAAGCTCGCGGACATTTTACCTCATTCACACCCTCACACACTACGTCTAACCTAGGGTTGTGTTTTCTTGGGTAGATCCTCCGGCTCTGGATTGATCATAGAAACTTCTATATCCTATCACACATAGTTAATATCATGAAATGATATTCTTTGAAACTTCTGAGTGTCTTCATACCAGAACGTGATATGATGGTGATTCATATGTGATACAATATGTATATGGGGAACATATGTTTAGTAGAAACAGGGAACATTTGTTGATGAGATCTTATGTTGAAGAAATTCATTCAAATGCTCTAACAAGTGATAATTGATCGTAGAAATCAAAGATCTCGATCATGAATTCCAAAGAACAAAACTCAAGCGCTAAACAGATAGACTCAGTAAGCACAATGTATTCAAGAAATGAATCAATGATTAGAAAGTTTAATTGTGAAGAACAATTCACAATTAATAATCTGAATAAGAATTGAATCATTGATATGAAATAACGTGCAATGAAATCAATTTGGAATTCAATCGAGTGTATTTCCACCAAATAATTTCAACGAATATATGAGATGTGGAAATAACAATGTGAAGAAAAATATAACACGTGGTAATTCGTGAAATGATTTAGAATCGGAAAGGAACGAACACAAGTAAGTTCCTGAAGATGAACACCACGGTTAAACACAATTAAGCGCAAGTTATGAACTAAGGATTAGAGGGATACTTACAATAACGCTCATATAACACATTGATGCTCGGGTCTTGAACTGATTTATTCAAGAGCCACTCACCTGCAAAATCAAGATAAAAAAGATTTTGGTATCCACTTGAATGTGGATCCTCGGATGTTAGATGCATTTGATTTATAAGAAGAAATCTTGTAAATCCCAAATCTGTCATCGATATAATCGTCACATATAAAATCATGTCTTGGAGAGGAAGAACCATATGATTTTCGTTTGGAAAGACTAAGAAGTTTATTTCTAGAATAAACTAACTTAGACTTACCAAAAGATGTATCATGAAAAAATTTGTTCTTTTGAACTGTCGATTCCGAAACAAAAGATTTTGTATGATTTACCTTTGCATTGGATCCCTTGACTTGCCAAACAAACTTACCATTTGAAAAACGATGATTACCTGAATAGTCAACACGACGATCATAGAAGAGATTTGAAGTACGAATCTGACCACTTGAGTTGATATTACTCCGTGAAGCACTACCCACATTGCTTAAATCATGAGCTTTGAAAATTATCTCCTCAAGTTCCTTCACTTTGGAAAAAAGCTTGTTCCTCTCTTCAAGAAGATCATTAAGCTTCTTCTGTTGATCAGATCGCATTCGTTGCTCATTCATGATGTCAGTTGATAAGCCTGATAACTTGCTTGTAAGTTTGTTTATTTCAGCCTTAAATGCTTCCTTTTGATCCGCAAAATCTTTCTCCACAAGAGTTGGCTTGTTAGGTTCAGCGATTATCTGTTCTAAAATAGTCTTTTCATGTCGAAGAACCTTCTCTTTTTGTTTAAATTGATGTCTTACATCAGATAATTGATTCTGTAAGTCAACAATCTGCTTTTGAAGCTCAATACTTTTCTTGTCATAAACTGTCCTCTCTGAGTGAACAACTTGGATCTCTTCTTCAAATTCATGCATCATATTCTGATATTTCCCAGCACGGAGACTCGGTTTCTTCAAAGAATTCTTCTTATCTAGGATAATCTTCCTCTCTAACTCAGATATTTTCTTTGAAAGATTAACACTTTTCAAATCAAATACCTTTCTTTCTTCTGTTAAAGTATTTTGAAGATCAGAAACAGTCTTTGTAATCTTCTCAATTTCTGTTTCAAACATGTGTCGTTCTTTCGCAAACTCTAATTCCACATTTTGCTTTTCTTGTCCACTTTTGTCTTCTAACAATTTCTGAAGATCAACCACTGTCCTTTGAAGCTCTAAAATCTCTTTAACATATTCTTCTCGGTCTTTTGCAAACCTGTTTCTTTCATTAACCAGTTCATGCTCACTTTCATTCACAACTTGTTGTAGAAACTTAATCTGCTCAAGAAGCTTCTCTCTTTCATTAATACTCTTTGTCTTTTCTTTGATTATGAGAGATGCATTCTCAGATTGAGTAGTCTTGAGAAGATTTTCAAGCTCTAAGATTTTCTCTTCTAAGACCAATGTAGGAACATAAGGTTTATGTTCTACATTTGATTCTTGAGCTGAGTCAATATCAGGATAAACTAGAAGATCAGAAGAATTAGTAGAGTCTTTTGATTTGATTCTCAGGTTGTCTGAACTATAGACAAATTTGACCCTATGATATTTGGCCTCTTGAAACATTGGATCATTTTTCTTCATTTCCTGCATCTCAGAAAATTCTTCTTCCATTGTAAAGCCTTTCAGTATAGGAAACCTTGCACACATTCTCAGATCGGTTAAATTGTAGAAAGCAGGTTTCTCTTCTATTGCTTGTTGCAACAAATTAGGATTCTCATATCCTAAACCCCATTTTACATCATAAAAATCTCGGAGCACATTTGGTTGATTCAGAAAAATGGTCCGTTCAGATTGACCAATCATGTGAAGCTTCTCATCTAACATTTGGATTATCTTGCTTGATTCCTTAATCTGCTTTTTACATTGAAGCTTTGTCTCCTCAATCTGTTTTGCAAACTCGAGCTCTTTCTCTTTAATCTGATATTTCATTTGAAGCTCTTTCTCTTTAATCTGATTTTTCATTTGAAGCTCTTGCTCTTTGATATGATTATTCATATGAAGATCTTTTTCTTTAACTTGAGCAACTGCTTTGGCAACCTGCATTGTAAGATCAGCCTTCTCACGTTCAAGGCTCTTTATTTTATCCCAAGCTCTTTCATATCGTAGTTCATCATCAGGATCCATTATTATCTGCACAAAAGAAGATAAGGATCGTCAACAGAAACTTCGATTAGAAGTATGAATAGTGCACAAAAGATTTATGTCTAACAAATCAAAAATTCCGAAGAAAATGGGTAAAAATAAACTTGAAGGACTAAAAATGACAAAAGTTGAAACTTAAACGACTCAAAAACACAAGTACAAAGACTAAAAGTGTAAAAAAAATGAAAAGTTTCAAGTTCAAGGACTAAAAATGATAAACTTTGAAAAAATGAAAGTTCAAGGGTTGAAAATGATTTTTTTATTTTATTTTATTTTATTTTATTTATTTTTTTTTTTTTTCAAAAATCACTATTCATGTCTTGAGACCACTGTTCATGTCTCGAGACCACTGTTCATGTCTCGAGTCCACTATTCATGTCTCAAGTCAACTATTCATGTCTCGAGACTCACTGTTCATGTCTCGAGACCACTATTCATGTCTCGAGTGTACTATTCATGTCTCGAGTGTACTATTCATGTCTCGAGACCACTATTCACGTCTCGAGACCACTATTCACGACCTTTTTTTTTTTTCTTCAAATTTCTTGAAAACTGAGCTCGAGACCTAACAAATTTAGGCTCGAGACATTAGATTTGAATCCACAAACAACTTTTTGCAAACTTTTCTAAAAAAATATGGATCAAACTTACAAAAATCTTATCTTCTTTACCAAGAAAAACTCAAGAACACCAAGAACACCTTCAACCCAAAAACTTCAAAAATACAATTTTAGACTCTAAAACTTAAAACAAATGAAAGATTTATGTCTAAAAACACTTTTTAGACACAAATTTACTCAAAACCAAATAAAAAACTCAACAAAACATCAAATCACTCATGAACTCTCAAGAACACAAACTCAAATCTTCAAGAACGATTTTCGCAAATCTTCACTAAAAACGATAAGATTCGGATATGTTGCTCACTTCATGATTACAAACAACTTTTGTGAAGCCACAATCACGAAAATCAACTCAAACTCATCCAATTTGAAAAATTTTCAAAAACTCCATGGATGAACTTTTGAGTTCTTGGTAAAAAATTTCCAAAAATCAAATCTCAAATTTGAGATTGAAAATGATCTAGAATGGTTGGAGAAGATTAGAAAACACAAATGAAACACTAAAACACAAACAAATCTACACGATCTACAACAAAAATCTACAAATCTACAAAAATCCTATAAAACCCATTTCTTCAAAAAAATCTTCAAATCTTCATCAAATTTCTTCAAATCTTCATCCAATTGTGCACAAATCTTCTGCCATAGCTCTGATACCAATTGTAAGTGCAATAACAATGGATCAAACAATAACTTTCTCTCTCTAGAATCTCTCTCTAGATCTCACTAATGAATATTACAAATAAGCTCCTTACTAATTACTCATTAACTCCTTCAATTTATACCAAAGACTAATTAGTCAAACATCTAAATACAAGACTTTGACTCCTCTAATTAATACTTTGACTTTGACATTAAAGCTTCCTTCTTTGACTTTGATGCTTGACTTTCTTCTTTGACTTTCATCCTTTGACTTTGTTTGACTTTCTTTGACTTCATTATTATTTCCTCATCTTGTGATCTCGGATACAATAATATTTGCACTAACAGTTTAACAACTAACTGTGAAACGACCCAAGTCCTTAGACCGTGTTAAGGATACCATATAAAGAATACATGATTTTACATGGTAATACGTAACAACCGTGTATAAAGGCCTCTTATTCAAACGGTTTACGAATCACTAACTCTCGATTTTACGTTATTGTACGAGCCAACCGTAACGAAGTGACGTCTGTACAATGTTATTTCAAACAACCGTGTATAATAAGCACCTATGTATATGTTTATGTGTTAAGTAATTCAAAATATTCATGTTTTTGTAACATCTAAAAGAACGTTAAAAAAGTAAAGTTTTAATACCGTTTAAAACTAATGTGAAAGACCAAGTCCTTAGACCGTGTTAAGGATACCTATAAAGAATACATGATTTTAATGGTAATATGTAACAACGTGTATAAAGGCCTTTATTCAAACGGTGTACGAATCACTAACTCTCGATTTACGTTATTGTACGAGCCAACGTAACGAAGTGACGTCTGTACATGTTATTTCAAACAACCGTGTATAATAACACCTATGTATATGTTTGTGTTAATAATTCAAAATATTCTGTTTTGTAACATCTAAAGAGAAAACGGTTAAAAAGTACATTTTATACGTTAACAACTAACTATGAAACGACCCAAGTCTTAGACCGTGTTAAGGATACATATAAGAATACATGATTTTACATGGTATAGTACAAGTGTATAAAGGCTCTTATTCAAAGGGTGTCGAATCACAACTCTCGTTTTACGAATTGTACGACAACGTAGAAGTCTCCTTACATCTTATTCAACAACGTGTATAATAAGCACTTGTTATGTTATGTGTAAGTAATAAATATTCGTTTTTGTAACATTAAGAGAAAACGTTAAAAAGTACAAGTTTTAATACCGTTTAACAATAATTGAAACGACCAATCCTTAGACCTGTTAAGGATACAATAAAAAACATGTTTTAATGTAATAGTAACAACGTGTATAAAGCTTTATCAAACGGTGTACGAATCACTAACTCCGATTTACGATTGTCAGCAACCGTAACGAATGATTTACAATCTTATTCAACAACGGTATAATAAGCACTATGTATATTTATGTGTTATATTCAAATATTCATGTTTTGTAACATCAAAGAGAAAACGTTAAAAGACAAGTTTTAATACCGTTTACAACTAACTTGAACGACCCAGTCCTTAGACCGTGTTAAGATACATTAAAGAATACATGATTTTACATGGTAATAGTAACAACGTGTATAAAGGCCTCTTATTCAAAGGGTGTACGAATCACTAACTCGATTTTACGTATTGTACGAGCCAACCGTAACGAAGTGACTCTGTACAATCTTATTCAAACAACCGTGTATAATAAGCACCTATGTATAGTTTATGTGTAAGTAATTCAAAATATTCATTTTGTAACATCTAAGAGAAACGTAAAAGTACAAGTTTTAATACGTTACAACTAACTGTGAACGACCAATCCTAGACCGTGTTAAGGATACCATATAAAGAAACATGATTTTACATGTAATATGTAACAACCGTGTATAAAGGCCTTTTATTCAAACGGTGTACGAATCACTAACTCTCGATTTTACGTTATTGTAGAGCAACGTAACGAAGTACGTCTGTACAATTTTATTCAAACAACCTGTTAATAAGCACTATGTAATTTTATGTGTTAATAATTCAAAATATCATGTTTTGTAACATCTAAAGGAAACGTTAAAAAGTAAGTTTTAATACCGTTTAACAACTAACTATGAAACACCAGTCCTTAGACGGTAAGGTACATATAAAGAATACATGATTTACATGGTAATAGTAACAACCGTGTATAAGGCCTCTTATTCAAACGGGTGTACGAATCACTAACTCTCGATTTACGATTGTACGACCAACCGTAACGAAGTGCTTACAATCTATTTCAACAACCGTGTATAATAAGCACCTATGTATATGTTATGTGTTAAGTAATTAAATATTCTGTTTTGTAACATCTAAAAGAAAACGGTTAAAAGTACAATTTTAATACGTTTAACAATAATGTGAAACGACCAACCTAGACCGTGTTAAGATACAATAAGAAACATGATTTACATGGTAATATGTAACAACGTGTATAAAGCCTTATTCAAACGGTGTCGAATCACTAACTCTCGATTTCTATGTACGACCAACCGAGAAGTGACTTTACAATTTATTTCAACACCGTGTATAATAGCACCTATGTATAGTTATGTGTTAAGTATTCAAAATATTCATGTTTTGTAACATCAAAGAGAAAACGTTAAAAAAGTACAAGTTTTAATACCGTTTAACAACTAACTGTGAAACGACCAAGTCCTTAGACGTGTTAGGATACATAAAGAATACTGATTTTACATGGTAATAGTAACAACCGTGTATAAAGGCCTCTTATTCAACGGGTGTACGAATCACTAACTCGATTTTACGTTATTGTACGAGCCACCGTAACGAAGTGACGTCTGTACAATTTATTTCAAACAACCGTGTAATAAGCACCTATGTATATGTTTATGGTTAATAATTCAAATATTCATGTTTTTGTAACATCTAAGAGAAAACGGTTAAAAAGTACAAGTTTTAATACCGTTTAAAACTAACGTGAAACGACCAAGTCCTTAGACGTGTTAAGGATACCATATAAAGAATACATGATTTTACATGGTAATATGTAACAACCGTGTATAAAGGCCTTTTATTCAAACGGGTGTACGAATCACTAACTCTCGATTTTACGTTATTGTACGAGCCAACCGTAACGAAGTGACGTCTGTACAATGTTATTTCAAACAACCGTGTATAATAAGCACCTATGTATATGTTTATGTGTTAAGTAATTCAAAATATTCATGATTTTGTAACATCTAAAGAGAAAACGGTTAAAAAAGTACACGTTTTAATACCGTTTAACAACTAACTATGAAACGACCCAAGTCCTTAGACCGTGTTAAGGATACCATATAAAGAATACATGATTTTACATGGTAATATGTAACAACCGTGTATAAAGGCCTCTTATTCAAACGGGTGTACGAATCACTAACTCTCGATTTTACGTTATTGTACGAGCCAACCGTAACGAAGTGACGTCTATACAATCTTATTTCAAACAACCGTGTATAATAAGCACCTATGTATATGTTTATGTGTTAAGTAATTGAAAATATTCATGTTTTTGTAACATCTAAAGAGAAAACGTTAAAAAAGTACAAGTTTTAATACCGTTTAACAACTAACTGTGAAACGACCCAAGTCCTTAGACCGTGTTAAGGATACCATATAAAGAATACATGATTTTACATGGTAATATGTAACAACCGTGTATAAAGGCCTCTTATTCAAACGGGTGTACGAATCACTAACTCTCGATTTTACGTTATTGTACGAGCCAACCGTAATGAAGTGACGTCTGTACAATCTTATTTCAAACAACCGTGTATAATAAGCACCTATGTATATGTTTATGTGTTAAGTAATTCAAAATATTCATGTTTTTGTAACATCTAAAGAGAAAACGGTTAAAAAAGTACAAGTTTTAATACCGTTTAACAACTAACTGTGAAACGACCCAAGTCCTTAGACCGTGTTAAGGATACCATATAAAGAATACATGATTTTACATGGTAATAGGTAACAACCGTGTATAAAGGCCTCTTATTCAAACGGGTGTACGAATCACTAACTCGATTTTACGTTATTGTACGAGCCAACCGTAACGAAGTGACGTCTGTACAATCTTATTTCAAACAACCGTGTATAATAAGCACCTATGTATATGTTTATGTGTTAAGTAATTCAAAATATTCATGTTTTTGTAACATCTAAAGAGAAAACGGTTAAAAAAGTACAAGTTTTAATACCGTTTAACAACTAACTGTGAAACGACCCAAGTCCTTAGACCGTGTTAAGGATACCATATAAAGAATACATGATTTTACATGGTAATATGTAACAACCGTGTATAAAGGCCTTTTATTCAAACGGGTGTACGAATCACTAACTCTCGATTTTACGTTATTGTACGAGCCAACCGTAACGAAGTGACGTCTGTACAATGTTATTTCAAACAACCGTGTATAATAAGCACCTATGTATATGTTTATGTGTTAAGTAATTCAAAATATTCATGATTTTGTAACATCTAAAGAGAAAACGGTTAAAAAAGTACACGTTTTAATACCGTTTAACAACTAACTATGAAACGACCCAAGTCCTTAGACCGTGTTGTTAGTGTGAATGAATCCAAATCTAACACAATCTTAACAAGATTGAGTTAGAAACTCAAGAACATAAGAGAAGTATGTAGAGAGAGAAAGTAAGTAGAGAAATGTAGAGAGAAAGTCACAAGTCTATGTCATTGCAAATGCACGTCTAAACTTACAATACAAAGGCATTGGGGTATTTATACCCCAACCCTAGGAAATAGAGAATTACACTTCAAGTCCCTCAACTTCTTATATAAACTCTACATTAACAATCTCCCCCTTTTATAAAGAAGGAGGGACTTACAAAAGAAATTTGAAAAAAACAACTTCTATCTTTGCTTAACAGAAGGTCTTCTCAACTTGAACTTGATCTCAGCAAACCTGATATCATTTCTCAGCCTGAGTCTTCTATCTATCTCTTGAACAAAATGCTTGATCAAAACTTTATCAGCTGCTGAGATGTCATGAACGTTTTGTCTATCCATTTGCAGTCTAGTGTTCAGACCATCCATCACCATCTTCAGAGTGTCATCACAGTATAACATCACCTCATGGGAATACATTCTCTTCTTATTTCCCAAAGCATCCGGATACACACAAGAGATTTCAGTCTCATCAGCATCATAAAATACGGTGTACATGACCAGATCCTTTTCACTTCCAACTAGACTTCTTCGAGGCTTGTGACAAAACAGCTTAGAAGTCCAATTCTCCAACCCAAGCTGAAAATCATATAAGTGAGCTAAAGAGATAGATACTTTGACATGTCTAACAATTGCAGTTAATGCAATTATTTCCTCCTCAGTTCTGAATGCCTTCCCTTTTAGATCATACAAGATCCCAAGTATCACATCAAAGCTCACATCTTGAAAATCTGCCTCTGTAATCGTATACTCTTTTCCATCTTCTCTAGTAAAAGAAATTACTGGATAGAGATAATTACTCAGCTTGTTTGTCTTGTAGCTCTTTACACTCACAAACTTGTAATTTGACACTAATAGTTCTCTTCTTTGCCTGTTCACCCTTCTCATATGAATGTACTCCTTTCTAAGCTCTGTCTTCAAGTTTTCTATTCCATACAGCTTCACATAGCTTAACTTTCTCTCATGATAGCAGAAACGACTTTTATACCTCTCTTCCAAGTACTTTCCTGTTGCTCTGGTGAATCGATCCCATTCAGTCCGCTTTAGAAATTTTCCAGAGCTAGCCTTCATCTTTTCCCACAATTCTATCTTCTTCGGGTCAACTGGCATAAGATCATCTTGAGGCAATACTTCTTCTAGACTCGGTCCCTCCACATCATCCACAGGTTTCTCCTTTTCAAAATCAAACTCTACGTCATCGAACATATCTTTCAATCTAAAATCCTCTTCACATCTTGCCTCTTGAACCTCTTCATTTGGCACTTGATAGTCTCTGATTTCAGAAGCTACATTCTCAAGAAGTGCTAGAACTCTATCTATTTCAGATGTAGAACTAGACGCCCCTGAGAACTTTACTCCTCTTTCTTCAGCTCTTTCCTCAGGCATTTCTTCTTGTACCGAACCCAGAAAGTCTAGAGTAGATTGCAAACCCAGTTCTGTTTCCATCGCTTCATTACCCGTTAAAACAATTGCATCCCTGTGACGAGCTGGTTGCTTCTCTCTCGGAGGCCTTTCCTCAAATCTTTCAACAATCCTGACTCTAGGAGAAGTTGGTTCCCTAGACGACGACTCTTCCAACCGTCTACGTTTCCTCTCCCCCTCATGACGATCATGATCATCATGATCATCATGCCTTCGAGTTGGTCGTCTAGCAGCCACTTGACACGTTTCCTCTATCCCGCGAATCCGTTCTGATAACTGAGACAGACCGTCTGTAAACATCTTGTTAATCTCTGTAAAAGTCCGTGTAAGAGAAGCATCGAGAACTTGTTGAAACTGTTGAAACTCTGTGTGGGTGACAAGATGAGCTTGATCACGTTGTTCACGAATGGCTTGTTGTTGAAGAGCCGTTTGTTGTTGTAGAATACCCACAAGATCAGTATCCTCAGAAGCACCAGACTCCAAGAGTTTAGAGAACAACAAACCCTTTAGCTCTGGTATTGTGAGAGAGTCAGTCGCGGATTGAGAAGGCTGAGCTGGAGGATCAGGCATCGGAGCCTTGCCTTTCGCCAAAGTTGCAACTTGCTTTTCCAAAGCAGAAATACGGGCCGTTTGTTGCTTGATTACAGTTGCCATCTGCTCATTGTTCGCCCGATACATGGATCTCGTAATAAGTTGATCCGCAGTGGCAACCACATGAATACGCGACAAATCAATATCAGGTGAGGAGGCAGAACCATGTGGAGGAGGTACTGAAGTTGATGGTGTAGATGATGCTGATGAAGCAGGTACTGTGGATGATGGAGATACGGAAACTGAGGCAGATGAGAAACTACCAACGGGTGTTGAGGAAGAACCCAGAATGGTAGACTGCTGCCTAAGCTCTGTGATAATCGGAGATACGGGTAAACTAACACCGAGGTCACTTAGACTTCTCGTTGATCCAAAGGTAGAACCTAAGGAACCCATGTTCAGCGTTGGCATGATGTTAGCACTGATGGGATTTCCCTCCGGTCCTCGCAAGCCCGCAACAAATGCAGAACTTACTCCGGTGGTTCCGGCAGGGCTACTAAAGCCTCCTGCAAAGGTGGTTTGCACCGGTGTCCTAACCAAAGAAAGAGTTGCATCAGATACAATTGGTTCTAGACTCGATGTGCTTTGAATTGAAGTCGTGGGCGGGGGCAGCTGCCTCACTATATCGGTACCACCAACCTCCAAATGAGGAATAGGTACAAGTTGTGATAAATCCCCGTGAGAAATTGAAACTACCGTTTGTTGAGAAACGGTAGAGTGGTTGAGTTGGGTTGTGCATTGCATGAGTGGGGATCTCATGTCTTGGTCAATAGGTGGTGGCAACAGATGCTCACCCCTAGTGGATGTGGCTACCCAGCTAGACTCGGCTTGGGGAGGGGTTTGTACTTCTTTTCTGGCCCCTATCTCACACTCACCATCTTTTTCTCCTTCCCCTTCACTCATCCTCACATCCGGATTTTCAACTAATACTCCCTCATCCGTCCTTATTTCACCGAGAGTCAACAGTCGACTCGAGCCTTGGTCAGGCATATCAGCATCATCATCACTATCATCATCATCCGAAGCTTGAAGTTCTTCGGTTTGAGCATCCATGTCACATGCAGCATCGGAGTCCGAAGGAAGTACGAGTGTATCCTCGGAAGAAACTGAGCCGGAAGACTCATAACCCATCAGAATTGTAAGCCGTTGATCCATCTCACTTGGAGTGTACAAAGGTACATGTTGCACAAGTTGTGCCTGCGGTGGTTCAACTACATGTTCACCAAAGGATTCAAGTACATCCATATCAAGCGGAGATAAAGCATAATCCACAAGTTGTTCATCATCATCTTGTTCAATAAACGGCTGATTAACGGCATGCTCATCATCAACAGCTGCAAAGACATCATCCATTTGTACGGCCGAGCTGATCTGTCCGATATGCGCAGCAACATTCGCAGTAGAAGAATGTGCTGGCTGATCAGGGAGGTCCCCACCAAGACCCCTCTCGGTATTTTCCCTCTGCTCACCCTGACCAGGATCCCGTGATCTCTGGTCCCTAATTACTATACCCTCACTTCTACGGATGGCATCCTGGGAAGGTCCCGCCGGTTCTGGTTGGACCATAGATGCATATCTTGCCCTATACTCTCTAACACACTTAACCCCCTGATCAGCATACGCAAGAAGTTCACTAAACAGTGGAATCTCCGGACCAAAAACTGTTGGTGGATATCTAACCGACTGAAACGGAAAATGCTTGACTTTGACCGAGTTGAGTCGCCTTGGAATCTCTGGATTCTGCTCCATCGCACTCGCAATCAGAATACTTAGAAAACGAGGATACGCCAAATGATTAGGGTTCCTGCCCTTGAACTCGTGCATGTCGTGAAATATCAGTGCTGCATAATCGTAGTGTCGATTAAACAACACTCCTTGAAAAAGTAGAAACATGGACTGTGTGGCCGTGTCGTGAGCTGTCTTCTTCCCAGTCAAGCAACGGTTCAAGATAGTGAACAAGGTGTTGTAGGTAGGAGGCAGATTCGTCTTGTTGAACCCGGAAGTTGTATTCAAGTCTGCATTGTAGCCAATCGAACGCACACTGGCTATAGCTTCATCAACACTATCAAATGATTCAAACTGAACTGCACTCGGTCGACTCGTAGCCGAAGGAAATCCCAACAAATGTCGGAATTTGTTGAGTCCAAAGTTGATTGTAAAGTGATCCACCCTTGTCGTGTAGTAACACCGATCTTCCGTCTCATGAAACTCCAATAGTTTCCAGGCTTGTTGTACATAAATGAGAGGAACATCAGCCTCTTTCGTCAAAGGTACAAATAACGGATGATTCTTCAGGATTTCTGCTATCACCGGAGCTTTGGTCTTCGCATGTACCGAATATACCACATTATTCGGTTTTTCATCAAGAAAGAGAGCAGCTTGCAATAGTTGTCGATCGGCATCTAGGTGAGGTTGATGCATGGAGGTGCGTTCGGATAAGACACGTGGAATTTCCAGTGACTCGGTGTCTGGAAAAACGTAGTCTGCCATATCTGATACATTTACACGGGATTAGATCGTTAAACAAAACATTATCACTGTATTATTTTTATTACGCTTTGAAAAACATGGATTTGAATGAAAAATCCATTAAGTGTGGGACATTGAATATTTATGAAGAAAGAATGACCACGAATGATATATAATGAACTCAGTAAAAATACCAACCAAAAAGTTATGACATTTTTAGTTTAGTTAGTTTATTATGACGGATAACATCTATTATATAAACTGATCACGGTCCTATCCTATTAATGTCCATTGTATAAAATACTGAGTTCAAAACATATACATTGAATTGAAGGTCATTTACGATCAAAGTATTCGTTCATCCAAGTCCATATGATTCGAACAATGAATCATGCACACTTATGTTTTAAAATATGATCATCAAGGAATACAAACCCAAGTTGTTTACCCCGTATTAGATGAGTGTTTACAAAAATTACGTATTTACTATCCTATTCGGTATATGATAATGAGTGAATACCTATAGGAATCGTAAAGACTTGGAAATCGGTTACAATAACACACACTAAACAGCTAATACAAGGGGTAAAATACTAAGTTTTTGGCTTCAAACAGGCTTCGGCTTCAATAATCTTCGCTTGAACAGGAACAATCCAGAAAAATTGAATTGTAGATTTGAATGAAGTATTTATAGGAGAGATTTGAAAATGATGAGTATGCCACGTGTCACAATCTTATTCGCGTGTCAGACTCGAAACCGCGTGAATATAGAACGTCTCGAGATACACACGGACACGGAACGGACTCGAGATAGACTCGAGATAGACTCGAGATGGGCTCGAGATGGACTCGAGATAGTTATTTGAACACTCAACGGTCTCAAGATAGGAAATAATACGCGGAAGAGACTCGAGATAGACTCGAGATGACTCGTGAACACTCGAGATGACACGTGGACACTCGAGATGACACGTGGACACTCGAGATGACACTTGCACCACTCGAGATAGTCTCGAGATAAACGCTTGCGTGACTCACACTCGAGATAGACTCGAGATGGCCACTCTCACATGATCTGCACTCGAGATGGACTCGAGATAGATACGCATGTGACTTATACTTGCATGGCACTCGAAATAGACGTCTCACATGACATACACTCGAGATACATACCCGAGATACACTCGAGATACATACTCTAAATACACTCGAGTTGAATACTCGAGATGGACTCGAGACACAAACATCCATAACACTCTCAAGATATACACTCGAGATATACACTCGAGTTAAGGACTCGAGATGCCAACCCAATACATGATCATCTCGAGATATACACTCGAGACATGCAATTACGTCAAACACTCCCCCTTGACCATTACTCCCCCTATACCTGAGCATACCTGAACCATCTGAAAGAATGAAACAATTACCAGTATGATTGTCTGAGATACTCCCCCTGAACTGATGCAAGCACTTGAAACACAGATTAGTAGACAAAAATAAATGTACTAAAACACTGTAGAGAAAGAGAACTAACTAACTGAAAACTAGAATTAAAATCAGAACGAAACAAGTAATTATAGATATACGGACTACAAGAATATACAATTAGACCACTAAGTGTATAGCAATGTAATCCGTATATAAAGAATTACCCAATATCTGATATTTAAATCTTTTTATCAATCATACCAAGTCTGGAGATTAGAAACTTGAAGCGCTTCTCATCTAAAGCCTTGGTAAATAGATCTGCTAGCTGATATTCAGTATTGACAAAATATAGTTCAATGTTCTCTTTTTCCACGTTGTCTTTCAAAAAATGATACCTGATATCAATATGCTTCGTTTTGGAGTGTTGAACAGGGTTTGCAGAGATAGCAATCGCACTCTTTGAATCACAGTATATAGGAATCTTCTTATAAACAAATCCATAATCCCGCAACTGTGTTTGCATCCATAGTACCTGTGAGCAACAACTTGCAGCAGCAACATATTCAGATTCAGCTGTGGAAGTGGAAACACACTGTTGCTTCTTTGAAGCCCAAGACACCAACTTGTTGCCTAGTAACTGAATATGCCCTGATGTGCTCTTTCTGTCCATATTACACCCACCATAGTCTGCATCAGAATATGCCTGAAGCTCAAAACCTAGACCTTTTGGATACCATAATCCGTAATATGGAGTTCCTTTAAGATATCTGAAAATCCTTTTGACTGCAGCTAGATGAGATTCTTTTGGTTTTGCTTGATATCGAGCACATACACATGTAGCAAACATGATATCTGGACGACTCGCTGTCAGATACATTAAGGAGCCAACCATTCCCCGATAAGTGCGAAGATCCACATCCTTTCCTTCATGATCAGGTCCAATCTTATTTCCCGTTGTCATTGGAGTGCCAATGGAATTGCACGAGGACATGTCATACTTCTTCAACAAATCAAAGATATATTTGGACTGATTTATGAAGATGCCATCAGGAAATTGCTTCACTTGCAAGCCAAGAAAGAAATTGATCTCACCCATCATACTCATTTTAAACTCTTGAGTCATGATGGTTTCAAATTTCTTGCACAAATCCTTACTGGTAGAACCAAAAATAATATCATCCACATATACCTGAATGACCACAATATGATCTCCTTCCTTCATAATGAATAAAGTTGAATCTACAGATCCCTTCTTAAATCCTTTGGATAGAAGATATGTCGACAATTCTTCATACCAAGCGCGTGGAGCTTGCTTTAATCCATAAAGAGCCTTATCCAGAATATAGACATAATCAGGATGATCAGGATCAACAAACCCTTCCGGTTGAGTGACATATACCTCTTCTTTTAAATGACCATATAAGAACGCAGTTTTAACATCCATTTGAAACACCGTGAAGTCTTTGTATGCTGCATATGCGAGAAACATACGAATAGCCTCAAGTCGAGCAACGGGAGCAAATGTTTGATCATAATCAATGCCTTCTTGTTGCCGGTAACCTTTCGCAACAAGTCGAGCCTTGTTCCGAACAATCGTACCATGCTCATCTTTCTTGTTCTTAAACAGCCATTTGGTGTCAATGATTGACTTGTCTTGAGGTCTTTTCACTAACCGCCACACTTTAAGTGCTGAAAACTGATTTAGTTCTTCTTGCATGGCAGTCACCCAGTCAGAATCTTGTAATGCATCTGAAACACGAGTTGGTTCAGTATCAGTCAAGAAGACTGAAAAATTGCATTCATTAGCTGATGCAGCTCGTGTCTTGACTGTGGATGTAGGATCTCCAATAATCAGTTCAATTGGATGACTGCGAGTCCATTTGACAGTGTGAGGTAAAGGAGTCTGATCATTTACTGTTGAAGATTCAATGATGTCAACAGGTACAGTGGGAGAAGGTTCAGAAGGATTTTCAGGAAGATTAGTAATGTGAGGTTCAGTAGCTGAAACCGAAGGTATATCTTGAACATCAGAAGTAGCCTGAATAGGTGTTGAAACTGAATCAGTAATATCCAAGGACGAAGTAATAGAGGCTTGTGTATCAACTGTCTCGGATGAATCAGGTTCATTCTGAGAGGTAGAAGATAATTCTACATTCGACGAGGATGGAAGAGATAGCAAATCAAGCGCAGAACCTGTAGATGAAGAAGTAGCATGAGAAAAATCATCATAAACAGATTGAAACAAGAAATCAAGATAAGAAGCTTGAGACGACTCAGGAGTTACACACTGATCTGGACTTGAAGAATCTGCAGTCACAACATGATTAGTACTCGAGGAAGATGAACAATCAGAGGATAATTCAGTAATTGGATCAAAGCGAACATTGATGCTTTCAGATACCACCCTTTTCTGTTTATTAAGTACCCTGTATGCGATTGAGGACTCAGAATATCCAACAAAAATTAACTCATCCGACTTAGGTCCAAACTTACCCCTATTTTCAGATTCATTTAAAACAAAACACTTGCAGCCAAACACTTTAAAGTGTCCAACTGAAGGTACTCGACCAAACAAAATATGATAAGGGGTTTTTCCAAATCTCCTATGAATTATTGAACGATTTTGTGTGTAACAAGCAGTATTAACCGCTTCAGCCCACAAGTATTGAGGTAGTTGACTTTCAGCAAGCATAGATCTAGCAGCTTCAACAAGAGTACGATTTCGCCGTTCAACTACCCCATTCTGTTCCGGAGTTCGTGCAGCAGAAAACGTTTGAGTAATGCCAAGAGTATTATAAAAGGTTTTAAGAATAATATTTTTGAACTCCGTCCCATTATCAGTTCTAACAGTTTGGACTGGAAGGTTAAGTTGTACTTGAACAGCTTTAATGAAATTGATAATAAGAGATGAAGTTTCATCCTTAGATTTTAAAAACTTTGTCCAAGTATATCTTGAAAAATCATCAACTATAACCAGAATATATTTACGACCAGCCAAACTCTGAAACTTCATCGGGCCACACAAATCCATATGCAACAAACTCAAAGGAGATTTGGATCCTTGTTCAGGTTTGGGAGGATGAGATACACGTTTCATCTTTCCTTTTTCACATCCAGGGCACATTTCCTCTTGTTCAAATTTAATCAATGGAATTCCAGATACAAGTTGATGCTTAACAATTTTGTCAATGTATCTGAAATTCAAATGAGATAATCGTTTATGCCATAAAACTGCTTGTCTTAAAGAGGATCTGGTAAGAAAACAAGGGGACATTGATTGTAACTTATGTTGTAGTCTAATTGTGTAGAGATTTGTTCATCGTGAACCGACTAACAATTCTTTACCTTCTTCAGTTCTGACAACACATCTCCTTTTCTTGAAATAAACTTCTAAATCTTTATCACAAAATTTGCCAATACTGAAGAGATTATGATTTAGACCTACAACATGAGCAACATTTTTAATTGTTATATCTTTGCATACAATGTCACCTTGACCAACTACCGGAGCTAATTCATTGTTACCAAACTTTACAGATCCACCATATTCTTCTTTATAATTGGACAGGATCTCTTTTCTTCCAGTCATATGTTTGGAGCACCCGGAATCAAGGTACCACTTATGACTGGCCTGCAATAAATACAATCAAGTAGATTTAGGAACCCATTTAAAAATGGGTCCTGGAAGTGAAGAATTCTTATACACTTTTGAAATTGAATCCCAAAAATATTTGATTCCTTTACGCACTATGGATTTTCGAAATGGAACGAAGGTAGAGACAGAAGAATGAAGTTCAGAAGAATTAATGAACTTAGTATGAGTTTCATCCATATGTTGAGAATTTGAAGAAGTTGAGGAAATCACTGTAGCCTTTTTATTGATCATAGAAGTATGAAAAGGTACATGATTCTTATTGAAAAGAAAATGACTCCGTCTATTGTTAGTAGGAACAACATTAGATGAAAACTTCATACTAGAACTATCCTTTCTAGATTGGCTCCTTGGCTTCTTCTTCTGTCTTTTCTTCGATGCATGAACTACACGTTCTGCAGATACATTAGCACAAATATCAAACGGCTTGGGCTTAGTGTGAGAAGTCGGACTTTGTGTAAAACATGGCTCAGAGTTCTCAGGAGTGTTAACAGAAATAATGTTGTTTTTCAAATCAAGTTGTTTTTGAAAACGACGCAGCATTGACTTAACACCCTGAGTAAATCTTATCGACTTGAGATAACTTTCAGTTACAGCAGGAGACTCTATCTTTTGACTTTTACCAGCATAATGTAATCCTTCTTCATAAACAGACAGTCTGTCAACTAATCTGTCATGGCTTTTTGTTAAAGAATTACATTTGCTTAACCAAAATTTTGAGTCACATTTTTGACGCGCAAGCTCTACTCTCAGTTGATTTATAGTATTCTCAGCCTGTTTCTTGTAAGATTCATGTTTCTTGTTTAAACAAGCAATTTCATTTAAATCAGAATTATCTGAGCTGATTAGTGAAGTAGGGGAAGATGATCCATTTGTGAAATGAGATGTAGTTGTATTCTGAAGTTTAGATGTTTCAGAAATAACAGGCTGTGTATCATCATCTGATTCTAACTGATATGGTTTGACAACATCAGTTGATGATATAGCAGATGCTTCCTTATATTGCACATATCCATCAGATGTGACAACTCTAAAAATCTCTTCTTGAACATCATCTAAACCATCAGAATATTTTGAAACAGAATTCTGAGTTATAGATGCTTCCTTTGATGCAGAATCACTTTGAGAATCTGGTATGTTAAAAATGGAATTTGACACTGAAGACACTAAATCATCTAGAATTTCAGATACCAAATCTTTTGACTCAGTTTCTGAGGAATTCCAAGTTACAAAATTCTTATTTTTAGAAAGAAGAATGTCATTCTGTTCTGATAACTCTTTAATTGTTCTTTCTAACTTGGAAATCTTATCTTCAAGTTCTAGTGTCGGAACATATGGCTTTAATATACCATCATATTCACATTGTGATTCTGACTGTAAAAACATTTCAGAAGTATTCACTGTATTAGGTGACTTAATTCGCAAATTTTCAGAACTATATACAAATTTGACTCTATGATATTTGTCACCATGGTATAATGGATCATGCTTCTTCATTTCTTGCAACTCAGAAAATTCTTCTCCCATTTCAAAACCTTTCAAGATTGGAAATCTAGCACTCATTCGTAAATCTGTGAGATTGTAAAATGCAGGTTTTTCTTCTAAGGCCTTTTCCAAATATTGAGGATTTTTAAAGCCAAGACCTTCTTTGGAAAATAAATCCCTATCTGCATAAGGTTTGTTTAGAAAAAATGTATGCTCAGACTGACCAATCTTGTAAAGTTTAAAATTCAATTCAGAAATTGTCTTGTTTAAAGAAGTAACATTATCTTTTTCTGAAGTTAAACTGAGAGTTAGAAAATCAATTTCTGACTTCAAAATTTTATTTTGTTGTTTCAAATCCTCAAGCTCAGTTACTGACTTATTCAGTTTTTCAACAGTAGAGAAAAGACTATCTCTTTGTTGAGTTAAGTCAGTAATTTCTTGATTCTGCCTAGAAATAACAACTTCCATTTCTTGATTTTTCATATGAATTGGATTTGTCATTTCTAGCAGTTTATTTTTATACTCAATAAATTTAGAATCATTTACCATGAGTGGATCTGAGACTTCTGCTTCCTCTTCATCAGACTCTTCTTCCAGCAATCCCATAAAACACATTTGAGCCTGATCTTCAGTGTCAGACACATCCAGCCATTCCTCATCATCTGCCATTAGCACCAACCCTTGCTCCTGCTTTTCTGCCAATTCTAACTTTTTCTTGAGTATTTCAACTTTTGACATCTTCGCTGGACATATCCTTGCCACATGCCCCTTTTTACCGCACTTGAAGCACGTGATGTTTTCATTTGTCTTCTTCTCCTCAGTACCCTCAGCAGTTTCCTTTTCTTCTTCAACTCCCTTGTTGGCATATTTATCAACATAGTTACCTGAGTTTCTTTGAGCATACATCTGACCTTGATTGAAATTGCCAATTCTGTTGACATTCCTTCCTCTGGATGCAAATCGTCTGTTGTTGGAGCTTGGTTTATTGTAGTATTTCTTTCGGTATGCCTCTGTTAAAGTCAGTAAGCTTTGGAACATCAAATCTCTTTCTTCATCCTCACTTTCTTCTTCATCCTCATCATCATCTACTTCAAACACTTTGGCCTTGCCTTTCTTAATAACACCCTTTCCTTTCTTTCTTTCAGTTAGCAGTGCTAGAGATTCTTGTTCAGCTTTTTCTTTCTTCTGTTTTTCTAACACAGCTTCTTCAACTTCTTCCTCAAACAGCTTCAAGTTCTCATATACTTCATATACTTTGAGCTCATTTAGAGCTTTGTGCTGCTTTACGAATCTGGTAAATGGCTTCCATTCTAAAGACAGATTATTTATGAACTTCACACTAAAGTCCATCTCTGATCTTGGAATTCTGTTCTTCTTCATATCATTCATTAGTATAACAAATCTGTCATACGCATCTTCCAGAGATTCACCATCCTTCATCTTGAAGTTTTCATACTTGTCCATTAGAGTAGTTATCCTTAACTGATTTCCCACTTTAGATCCGAGCATTATCTTTTCCAACTGATCCCAGATAGACTTCGCAGAATCATCATAGCTATCAAGTTTTCTGTATATGTCATTCGGGATTGCTTGAATCAAACAATTTTGTGCTTCGAGATCTATCAAGTATTGTGTCTTTTCTGCATCATCCATCTCTTCAACCTCTTTTACTACTCTCATGCCATTAACAGTGTGCATAGGCAATGGTTTTGCACCATAGTCAATTGACTTTAAGATCAAATTGCCTTTGTCTTTTCGCTTTACAAACAGTCTGAATCTTGCAACCCATAGCTCATATTCATCTTTGAACAATACTGGTGCTTTTGAGTCAGATCCCATTGCCAAATCTTCCCTTTTGTTGAGTGGATTCATTTTGATTCAGGATCTTTTCTACTAATATTCTCAGATTCTCAACCTTATAGATGTTTCGAGTGTAAACAGTGACACTCGAGATGTTGTCAGAGACTCGAGATACTGCCTCGAGTGAATGACACTTCCAACTCAAGATATTGTCTCGAGTGTTGAACAAGAATGCTCGAGATACTGTCTCGAGTGTTGAACAGGAGTGCTCGAGATACTGTCTCGAGTGATGAACAGGAGTGCTCGAGATACTGTCTCGAGTGATGAACAGGAGTGCTCGAGATACTGTCTCGAGTGTATTGACTCGAGATAGAATCAACCCTTGCTAACTTGTCTATCTCGTGTGCTATCTCGTGTGTTATCTCGTGTGCTATCTCGAGTGATGAACAGTATCACTCGAGATGATATCTCGTGTGCTATCTCGAGTATTTTTCACGCGTCACAACCAGACAAACACTCGAATTCTTTCCTTGTCTTGTACTCTAACAACCCAACTCGAGTCTTATCTCGTGACTTCACCAACCACGACTCGAGATGCCTTTACGTAGTCTCGAGATGAGACTCGAGACATATGAACATACAAAAGACTCGAGACATATGAAGATACACTAGACTCGAGACATATGAAGATACACTTTTTCTCAACTTTTTCTCAAAAATCTAGCTAAAATCTTCAATTTTACCTCAAATCCTATCTAAATCCTGTTCAAAAACACTCAAACATCACTCTAATTCATGAATTCAGACATGAATTCATGAAAAAATCACCAAACAACTCAAAAACTCTTCAAGTCTTCATAAACCTCCATTGATGAATATCTTCAAAGCTTTGCTTCAATCCATGAGAATCTTCATCAAAAATGTAGTAGATCCAGCTCTGATACCACTTGTTAGTGTGAATGAATCCAAATCTAACACAATCTTAACAAGATTGAGTTAGAAACTCAAGAACATAAGAGAAGTATGTAGAGAGAGAAAGTAAGTAGAGAAATGTAGAGAGAAAGTCACAAGTCTATGTCATTGCAAATGCACGTCTAAACTTACAATACAAAGGCATTGGGGTATTTATACCCCAACCCTAGGAAATAGAGAATTACACTTCAAGTCCCTCAACTTCTTATATAAACTCTACATTAACACGTGTTAAGGATACCATATAAAGAATACATGATTTTACATGGTAATATGTAACAACCGTGTATAAAGGCCTCTTATTCAAACGGGTGTACGAATCACTAACTCTCGATTTTACGTTATTGTACGAGCCAACCGTAACGAAGTGACGTCTATACAATCTTATTTCAAACAACCGTGTATAATAAGCACCTATGTATATGTTTATGTGTTAAGTAATTGAAAATATTCATGTTTTTGTAACATCTAAAGAGAAAACGGTTAAAAAAGTACAAGTTTTAATACCGTTTAACAACTAACTGTGAAACGACCCAAGTCCTTAGACCGTGTTAAGGATACCATATAAAGAATACATGATTTTACATGGTAATATGTAACAACCGTGTATAAAGGCCTCTTATTCAAACGGGTGTACGAATCACTAACTCTCGATTTTACGTATTGTACGAGCCAACCGTAATGAAGTGACGTCTGTACAATCTTATTTCAAACAACCGTGTATAATAAGCACCTATGTATATGTTTATGTGTTAAGTAATTCAAAATATTCATGTTTTTGTAACATCTAAAGAGAAAACGGTTAAAAAAGTACAAGTTTTAATACCGTTTAACAACTAACTGTGAAACGACCCAAGTCCTTAGACCGTGTTAAGGATACCATATAAAGAATACATGATTTTACATGGTAATAGGTAACAACCGTGTATAAAGGCCTCTTATTCAAACGGGTGTACGAATCACTAACTCTCGATTTTACGTTATTGTACGAGCCAACCGTAACGAAGTGACGTCTGTACAATTTTATTTCAAACAACCGTGTATAATAAGCACCTATGTATATGTTTATGTGTTAAGTAATTCAAAATATTCATGTTTTTGTAACATCTAAAGAGAAAACGGTTAAAAAAGTACAAGTTTTAATACCGTTTAACAACTAACTGTGAAACGAACCTGTAAGTGCAAGAAACATTGGATCAAGCAATCAAATCTTCATTCCATGATTGAATCTTTACAATATGAACTTTCTCTCTCTAGATTCTCTCTCTAGAACTCACTAATGAATATTACAAATAAGCTCCTTACTAATTACTCATTAACTCCTTCTATTTATACCAAAGACTAATTAGTCAAACACTCTAATTACAAGACTTTGACTCCTCTAATTAAACCTTTGACTTTGACAATAAAGCTTCCTTCTTTGACTTTGATGCTTGACTTTCTTCTTTGACTTTCATCCTTTGACTTTGTTTGACTTTCTTTGACTTCAATATTATTTCCTCATCTTGTGATCTCGGATACAATAATATTTGCACTAACAATCTCCCCCTTTGTATTCGAGATCACTCTTCAAAATGAACTTCAGCTTTAACGATCTTCTGTCTTCAAGTCAAACAAACTTTGTCGGTTACATATGTCAAACAACAAACAATCTCCCCATTTATACAAGCATCATCTTCAGAACAAAGTCTTCAATCTTGCAATCATCTTTAGAAAACCATAATTCTTTTCTTGAAAGAAGAACATTGTAGCTCTCTTGAATAAATCCACTATACTCTCAAGCTTCTCAACCAACTTAGTATCTTTGATCAAATCAACATTCTCCATCAATCTTCACAACACAATTTCAATCTTTAAATCCAAAGGCTTTTCAACCTTAGATTCAAAAGATTCAAATTCATAATTCTCTTTGGCTCCCCCTTAACCCTTGCTTTCTCCTTCTTTACTGAAATATTTCACACTCGCTTCAAATATCATTTCACAAACCCAAAACAAGTTTTACTTTCAACTAAAACCATCTTCAAATTTCATCACTATCAGCATCATCAGAAATTACTTCACAGTCAACAACAATATCAGTTCCTTCATGACTTCTTGAATATTTCATCTTTTCTTCAAGCAATATCAACACTTGAAATACAATCAACAAATTATCTTGAAATCTTCAAACAACCATTATCTCACATAATATCTTGAACTGTCTCACATAGTTCCCATATCTTCACTATGACTTTGGATGTCTTTGATATAACTTCTCCCCCTCATGATGAGTAGGAGAATCCGTAGCATCATGAATAATCAAAGACAACTACTCCCCCTCAAAATATGTACTCAAATCAAAGTACTCCCCCTCAAATCTAGCTGAAGTTTCTCCCCCTCAAATAATGGGTAATCGGCTAACATAGAAGCACATTTAGCAACTATTGACACAACAACTCATAGAATTGTGTGGCCTATTTTCAGTGTTGACAATGGGGTAGCACTGATAGGACTTCCAGTCATCACGGAATCAAAGTTATAAACTAAGTTCTCAGACTGTTCCGGCAATATCACAAAGATATGCAATTGGAATCACAAAGACTCGTGCAAGTGTCAAAGAAATATCATCTTATCAATTAGGCTCAAATATTGATTCAACCTGGGACGCAGATTGAAAATCAATGACTCTTGTGCATAGAATATGAAGTTCGGAGACCGGAGAGGATGTCTTCCTTGTTTCAATATCTAAATCTTCCGAGTGAAGATTAGATAGATGATGTGCTAATTCTCCATGAGAATTGAAACAAACATCTTTTAAGAGATATTTGAGTAGCTTGGTGGGGTGAGACGAGTTATCGACACTGGGTCCATGTCTTGTTTCAATATTCATCTCCAAAGAATCGAGAATGAATAGATGGTGTGGTTACCCGGATAACTGTATAGGTTTGGGAAGGATCTTCTTTTATTCTTTTTGATCCTGTCTCACACTCACCATTTTCTTTTAGCTCCCCCTACACTCAAGCTCTCTGCGTTTTACCTCATGCACACCCTCACAAACTAGGTCTAACCTAGGGATGTGTTTCTTGGGTAGATCCTCCGGCTCTGGATTGATCATAGAAACTTCTATATCCTATCACACATAAGTCGGTATCATGAAATGATATTCTTTGAAACTTTGAGTATATTCATACCAGAACGTGATATGATGGTGATTCATATGTGATACAATATGTATAGGAGGAACATATTTTGAAAAAAAAAATGGGGAATATAAGTTGAAGATATCATATGTTGAAGAGAAATATTGCTCAAACAAGTGATGATTGATTGTAGAAATCAAAATTCTTGATCATGAATTCCAAAGAACAAAAGTCAAACGCGAAACAGATAGACTCAGTAAGCACAGTGTATTCAATAAATGAATCAATGATTAGAAAGTTTAATTGTGAAGAACAATTCACAATTAATAATCTGAATAAGAATTGAATCATTGAAATGAAATAACGTGCATTGAAATCAAATAGGAATTCAAGCGAGTGTATTTCCACCGAATAATTTCAACGAATATATGAGATGTGGAAATAACTATGTCAAAAAAAATTATAACACGTGGTAATTCGTGAAACGATTTAGAATCGAAAAGAAACTAACACAAGTAAGTTCCTTATGATGAACACCACAGTTAAACACAATTAATCGCAAGTTATATACTAAGGGTTTAGAAGGATACTTACATTCAAGCTCAGGCATTGAAGACCGGGTCCTAAACCGAATTGTTTAGAAGCCAATATAAAGAAAGTCAAACAAAGTCAAAGGATGAAAGTCAAAGAAGAAAGTCAAGCATCAAAGTCAAAGAACGAAGCTTTATTGTCAAAGTCAAAGGTTTAATTAGAGGAGTCAAAGTCTTGTAGTTAGAGTGTTTGACTAATTAGTCTTTGGTATAAATAGAAGGAGTTAATGTGTAATTAGTAAGGAGCTTATTTGTAATATTCATAAGTGTGTGTTCTAGAGAGAGAATCTAGAGAGAGAAAGTTCATATTGTAAAGATTTACATGATGGAATGAAGATTTGATTGATTTGATCCATTGTTCTTGCACTTACAATTGGTATCAGAGCTATGGCAGAAGATTTGTGCACAAATTTGATGAAGATTTGAAGAAATTTGAAGATTTTTGAAGAAATTTTGAAGAAATGGGTTTTATAGGATTTTTTTGTAGATTTGTAGATTTTTGTTGTAGATCTTGTAGATCTTGTAGATTTAGTTGTGTTTTTGTGTTTCAATTGTGTTTTCTATCCATCTCTAACCATTCTACATGGATTTGGATCTCATTTTTGAGATTTGATTTTTGAAATTTTTCACCAAGAACTCAAAAGTTCATCCATGGAGTTTTTGAAATTTTTGTCAAATTGGATGAGTTTGAGTTGATTTTCGTGATTGTGGCTTCACAAAAGTTGTTTGTAATCATGAAGTGAGCAACATATCCGAATATTAACGTTTTTGGTGAAGATTTGCAAAAATTGTTCTTGAAAATTTGAGTTTGTGTTCTTGAGAGTTCATGAGTGATTTGGGGATTTGATGAGATTTTGATTTGTTTTTGAGCAAATTTGTTTCTAAAATGTGTTTTTAGACATGAATCCATAAAAGATTTCAAGTTTTAAAGTCTAAAAATCATTTTTGAATTTTTTTGGGTTGAAT
Organism: Centaurea solstitialis; assembly: GCA_030169165.1. Classification (NCBI taxonomy): domain Eukaryota; kingdom Viridiplantae; phylum Streptophyta; class Magnoliopsida; order Asterales; family Asteraceae; genus Centaurea; species Centaurea solstitialis. Next base: position 163,113 of record JARYMX010000033.1, on the reverse strand, counting down.
GTGTTCTTGGGTGTTCTTGAAGATCTTCATGTGTTCTTGAGTAGATCTTGGATTTTGATCCAAAATTTTATTGAAACTTTGTTAAAAAGTTGTTTGTATGTGTGTTTGATCTTAAGTTTGAAAATAATAAAGTTGTTTGTGGGTGTTAGTTATCTCTCGTGTCCAAAATTAGATATTTTCGGTTTGAAGGCAAAAGTCTCGAGACATGTCTCGTGACATTTGTTCTTGTGATTGTGAGATGCATTTAATTTGGAGAGAGAGTGTACTATTTTTCTGACACATGTTTCCCTTTTTGAGACATTTAATTCAAGAGCAAGCTGACGCGTGCCTGACGCGTTTGACACGTGTCAAAAGTTTAGTGGATCTCGAGACATTCTCTCTCTTCTTAAGAAATTTCATTCATTTTTAAAATGTCTAGAGGGTAACTCATGTTAATCTCGGTCATATATGGAGCTATTTTGTATGAATGCTGATGTATGATGGCAAGTGTACGGTTCAAGGTGGCGTAAATCACACATATTCCAGCCTGTGATCTTTGACCTTTGACCAAGCTATACAACGTCTCGTGACATTCAATTTGATAAGGAATCTTTTGGTCAATCTTTCTTATTCTGGTCAAATAGTCAAGTAGGATGTTATGAGTTGTAACACCCCGCTAAAGCGGAACCGCAAGGTGATACAGCTAAGATTTCATCGCGATAGGATATAAATCACACCAATCATTCATACCAAAATTTAAAAGAGTTTACACAATATTTCAAGTATTACAATCCATCCTTCATTTAGGTTTACAAATTTAAACAAAATATGAATTGACATGACTGGTGTTATGCAAAAGTTCCCTTAATGAACATATCAAACCTTCGGAATTCCTGAAAAGCATGTTAAACAAGTGTCAACTACAAGAGTTGGTGAGTTCACAGGTTTTTATAGATGTAAAGCAGTTATGTACAATATTCATCCCAAAAGACGTTTATTCGCAATACGGTTGTAAACAGTTTGGTGAATCAGTTCATTCACCCCAAAACAAATAACAGTGTAGTAAACGACAGTGAGTAGATTTCCCAAACGATGTGTTAATTACATGATATATATCAGTGAGTTACTACAATCCTTCATTTCGTGACATTGCTACGCCCCTATTCAGCCTTGCCGGGGGAAAACTAATTCCAGCCGGGGTGAATATTTTTCAATACAGTGCACCTATTACTCGTCAGTTCTAGGTGGGTATGTCAATCCAAATAGCGCTATCCACTTGTATCATAGGCCCAATTTGTAAGGGTTAATAGTAGTGCAGGGGACATTTCATTTATTGCTCACTATATCATGATTCAACAAATCAAAAATTTATTTCATAAAACATTTCATTTCATTTCATTTCGATGCTCGAGTTCATTTCATTTCGATTCATTTGATACTCGAAGCATGGTTTCATTTCAATTCACTTCAATAAACTCAAAACATTTCATTTCAATAATTCATTTTATTAACATACTCACATTTCGATTTACATCATTTTATAAAACATTTCATATAAACGAATCATTTCATTTTGTCACAATAAGTCATTTCATTTCGATAATTCAATTCATTTCGCAACAAGTTCACAACCAAACACATTTAATCATATACATGCTTTTCACCCCAAAAATTTCGTAAAAGCGGTAAAAATGGGGCTGTGAATACTCACCTCTAGCGTTTAGTGCGGATTTGTTAAGGTTGGTGCGTGGTCTAGTGCCCGTCTCCGAACTACGGTTGCCCTATCAAACACGTAATTTTCAACGTAAGTCCTAAGTCCAACGGTCCTTAAAAATCGTACCGAAATCCATATAATGCCATTATGTAAATTTTATAGTCCAAATTTAATAAAAATTCCTTTTGTCACAATTTTAAGGTTCTCCAAACATTTTGGGGTTCAAAACTTATAAAATTGGATTTTTCTAAAATTTCAGAATCTGTCAAAATTTTTGAGTTGTAAAAATTGCTATTTTGAACTTAGGTCCTCTAACTATTGAGTCTTAAAATTTTTACCCCCTGAATTATGGGATGTTAGGCACAATTCCACCAAATTTCATAATTTTTAGAGAATTTTTACTAATTTTAAACATTTTTACAATTTTAGTGGTAAGGGCTGGAATTCCAGAATACCTTTAGATAGAGTTTAGTTCATAAATAATTCCATACACCACTTTATCACGAATTTCCAAAGAGATTTCCTAGATAAAACATATACCAAACTTTTGAGATAAGATTCATGCCATAAGGATGGTTTTTGAGAGATTTATGACCTCTTCAAGTGGTGCATGTGTAATCTGCCATAAGAGGACAGCCTACACCACCAACTTAAACTCATTGGTTGAAGTCTCAAAACTCCTCTAAATGACATGAGCTTGGACTTTTTAGAAAGCTAACTCAAAGTACTTGAGTTTAGGATCAAGAAAATTGTGCTTTAGATGAATAATCAAGGAGTTATGCTAGTTTGAAGTTGACCAAAGTTTCTGACCAAACACTGTTGCACACAAAAATGTTTTTGGATGGTTTGAACTCAAATCTTGGTGTTTTTATGCAAAATCAGTGGGGTATGAACCCTAACACCTTAAATTTCATCCCATAAAAATTTCATAAAGAAATGACTACAACAAGACCCTTTTTGAGTCGTACAAAGTACATGCAATTATTTTGACAGAATCTGTCCAACATTTAACATTCAAAATGATACCAAAACACATAAAATCATACCATTTCGGGGTTTTCTTGCTATTTCACCCATAACTCAGATTATTCAAATGTAATACAACTAATATATGCTTTCATACCATCCAAACCCATGCATGAACTATTGATGAAGTTTAGCACAAGTTTGGTGGTCAAAAACATCATTTAACAAGGATTTTACATCCAAATGGTGTTCTTATGGGGAAGTCATTGACTCTCACCTTCATAGATTGTTTTTCCAACATTTCTAAGGTGGAATCTCTTTCCCAAACACCATAAGGATTTAGAATCCATAGAAGGAGGTTAAACCTCAAGAAAAAACACGAAAATAGAGCTTGAAAGGAGTGAAAAACGAATCTAAACTTAACCTAACCTTCTTACCTTTGAGATTTTGATTACAATAACTTGAATGTGGTTTTTAATCTTCAAGAAATCTGATTTTTGAAGATGAGTTTAGGGCTGGACTTGAGAGAGAAATGAGAGGATTTTAGAGAGAGGAAGAGTTTAGAGAGAGAGGGATTTTTGAAAAATGGGTGAAGTGATGATGATGAATTGATTTTGTAGGGAAAAGAGGAGAGGAGAGAGAGATAGGGGGGGGGGTGGCCGGCCCCCTAGTGGGTCCCACCTCCTCCTCTCTTTTCTTTTATTTTTTTTTTTACACACTTTCTTACACTGTCAGTTCGATTCGGTACCGGGTTTTCGGCGTTTTTTTGGCAAAAAAACCGACTTTTCGAAGGTGGTTTTAGATTATTTAGGTCGGTTTACTCATATTTTAAACAGAATAACTTAAATTTTCAAGATTCATTTTAAATTTGGCATTTTAGGATTATCGGGTGATTTCGGGCCGGTTCGGGCTTTTTCGGGCAGTTTCCGGAACTTTTAGGTTTTAGCCTAACTTTTTCACGCAAACTAACCTAGATTATCCAGGCAACTTAAATTCTACCTTTTAGCCTACAGGAACGCTACTGAGTGAATTTAACGAGTAGCTAACCTGAGTGTCAAAATTTGACGGATGTCACAGTTACCCCCGGTTGAAAGAAATTTCGTCCCGAAATTTAATTCTTGCTATTACAGCCGGGGTTTTCTGTGAAGAGGTGCGGGTACTTGCTTTTCATGAAGGCCTCCCGCTCCCAAGTAAACTCTGGTCCGTGCCTAGAGTTCCATTTCACTTTGACTATCGGTATCCTGCTGCGTCGGAGTTGCTTGATTTCTCGATCAAGAATTTCGATTGGTTCCTCGGAAACACGCAGTTGCTCATCGATTTGAATCTCATCCAAAGGCAGAACTACGGTCTCCTCCGACAGACATTTCTTTAGGTTGGACACGTGAAACGTGTCATGAATTGAGCTCAGCTCTATGGGTAAGTCCAACCTATAGGCAACAGGTCCGATTCTCTCTATGACCCTGAATGGTCCAACAAAACGAGGGTTCAGTTTCCCTTTCTTTCCAAACCTTATTATCCCTTTCCATGGTGATACTTTTAGTAACACTTTGTCACCAACTTGAAATTCCAACGGCTTTCGCCGATTATCGGCATAGCTTTTCTGGCGATCCCTGGCCGTTTTCAGCTTTTCTTGAACCATTTTGATTTTGTCGGTGGTCTCCTGCACGACATCAGGCCTAAACAATCGATTCTCTCCCACTTCCAACCAATTAAGTGGGGACCTACACTTGCGTCCATACAGTGCCTCGTATGGCGCACACTGAATGCTGGCGTGATAGCTATTGTTGTAGGAGAACTCGACTAAAGGTAGATGATCGTCCCAACTTCCTCCAAATTCCAACACACAGGCACGTAACATATCCTCTAATGTTTGGATGGTTCGCTCAGTCTGTCCATCGGTCTGAGGATGGTAAGCCGTGCTCAAATCCACACGAGTGCCCAAAGCTGCTTGAAGCGATTGCCAAAATCGCGAGGTAAATCTGCTATCTCTATCAGAGATGATCGATATCGGGACTCCATGTCGCATGACAATTTCACCGACATACAGCTGCGCAAGCTTATCGATGCTATAAGTTTCCTTTATCGGCAAGAAATGCGCTGATTTCGTGAGTCTGTCAACGATTACCCAAATCGTATCATGACCCTTTTTAGTCTTGGGTAGTTTTGTCACGAAATCCATCGATATCTGCTCCCATTTCCATTCCGGGATTTCCGGTTGTTGAAGAAGTCCGGACGGTTTTTGGTGCTCTGCTTTAACTTTTGCGCAAGTTAAGCATTTACTTACGTAGATGGCGATATCTCTCTTCATACCGGGCCACCAGTAATGCTCCTTCAGTCCCTTGTACATTTTATCAGACCCTGGATGAATCGAATACCTCGACTGATGAGCTTCATCCATGATCATCTTTTTCAATTGCTCCACCCTCGGAATCCAAATTCTTCCCTTGAAGTAACACACTCCATCCTCTTTCTCCTCAAATTCCTTTTCTACGCCGTGAAGAGTTTCCTTGTTTAAGTTGTCAGCCTTCAAGGCTTCCTTTTGTGCTTCCACTACTTGAGTTTTTAGGCTGGTCTGCACTACCAATCCCATTGCTCGTGACCTTATGGGCTTTACCCGCTCCTTCCGGCTTAACGCATCAGCAACAACATTCGCTTTCCCTGGGTGATACTTAATCTCGCAATCGTAGTCGCTGAGCAATTCCACCCATCTCCTTTGTCTCATATTCAACATCTTTTGATCAAGTATGTGCTGGAGGCTCTTATGATCCGTAAAAATGGTGCATTTGGTGCCATAGAGATAATGTCTCCATATCTTAAGGGCAAACACCACTGCTCCAAGCTCCAAATCATGAGTGGTGTAGTTCTTCTCGTGAACTTTCAGCTGTCTGGATGCGTAAGCGATGACTTTCTCGTTTTGCATTAGAACACATCCCAAGCCTTGATGTGAAGCATCGCAATATACCACGAAGTTATCTGTCCCTTCGGGTAATGCTAAAAATGGGTGCGTTGCACAATTTATGCTTCAACACCTGGAACGCTTCCTCTTGCTTCTCTCCCCAAATAAACTTCTTGTCTTTCTGCGTTAGGGCTGTCAGCGGCTGCGCGATCTTGGAAAAGTTTGCAATGAACCTTCGGTAATAACCTGCCAGACCAAGAAATTGTCGAATTTCTGTCGGTGTTTTCGGGGCTTCCCATTTCTTTATAGCTTCGATCTTAGCTGGGTCAACATGTATTCCATCTCTATTCGCTACATGTCCTAGAAAGTGAACTTCCCGAATCCAAAATTCGCACTTTGAGAATTTGGCGTATAGCTGCTCGGCCTTTAACAGTTCCAATATCAGCCTCAAATGATGCTCGTGGTCCTCCTTGCTCCTAGAGTAGATTAGGATGTCATCAATGAAGACAATCACGAACTTATCTAAGTATGGCCGACATACTCGATTCATCAAATCCATGAATACTGCCGGAGCGTTCGTCAAACCAAAAGGCATGACTAAGAACTCGTAGTGACCATAGCGGGTTCTAAACGCTGTCTTTGCGATGTCTTCCTCACGAACTCGCATTTGATGGTAACCAGATCGAAGATCGATTTTGGAGAAGTACGTTGCTCCTTGCAGTTGATCGAACAGGTCGTCGATGCGCGGAAGAGGTAGCGATTTTTAATAGTGATCTTGTTCAGCTCTCTGTAATCGATGCACATACGAAAAGATCCGTCCTTCTTTTTGACGAACAACACAGGGGCTCCCCACGGTGATGAGCTGGGTCGGATGAATCCTTTGTCCAAAAGCTCCTGAAGTTGATTTGACAGCTCTTGCATCTCGGACGGTGCTAGTCGATAAGGCGACTTTGCTATGGGACCTGCTCCAGGAACTAGGTCAATGTGAAACTCCACTTGTCGCTGTGGAGGCAATCCAGGTAATTCTTCCGGAAATACCTCTGGAAATTCTCGCACAACTGGAATATCCTGAATTCGCTTTTCCTTCGCCTCTGTATCTATGACGTGCGCCATGAATGCTATGCATTCCTTCCGTAGATGACCTCGCATCTTCATAAACGACACAATCTTGATGTCTCTCTTTGGCCTATCTCCATACACTTCGAGTAATCCTCCATCAGGTAATGGTAATGCGACTATCTTTTCAGCACAACATATTGTTGCTCGATGCTTGGACATCCAGTCCATACCGACAATTATGTCAAAGCTCCCTATCTTGATTGGGATCAAGTCTATGCTAAAATCCTTTCCAGCTAAACCTAGAGTGCATTTTCTGATTATTTTGTTAGCCCTAACTAGTTCTCCGTTGGAGTATTCAATTACGTGGTCCTCTTTCAGATTCTGTGACTTTTTATTTATCTTAGGCCTGAATTCTAACGACACAAAGCTCATATCTGCTCCGGAATCGAAAAGCACAGTGGCAGGATAGTTGTTGAGAAGAAACGTACCTGTAACCACGTCTGGGTTTTGCCTTGCTTCCTCCGTCCCAATAACAAACGCTCTCCCCGCGAGCTAGTCCTCCGCGGTTTCCTTGGTTTCCTGGATTCGCCGGCTGCGCCTGATTTGCGTAAGGCCTTGGATTCAACTTGGGACAAGCATTCCGGTAGTGATTGTAGCTCCCACACTCAAAACAGGCTCTCTTTCTACAATCCTTGTCGGTATGGCCTCCCCTGCCACACCTGAACAGATAACACATCTCCCAGCATGATGATTCCCACATTTGCCACATCTCTGAGGCATCCCCTTTTCTTTCTCTGCTACTTGCATCTGCATTCCGTAGCTCCTAGTCATTCTTCTATCCTTTCCCGTCTTTCCTCTGAATTGCAGTTTGGGTGCTTCCTCCATCTTCCTCTTTCCCTTTGCCTTGTCACTCGAGAAAGTTCCCGATCGGATAGCGTTGTTGGTAAGGCGGTTTGCTAAGTTAACTGCCTCTTGTAGGCTCTTTGGATCAGCTGCCGTCACGTTACCTCTGATTTCGGGGGACAAACCCCAAACATACCTATCGACTCGGTTTTGTTCAGGTGTCACCAAGTGGGGCACTAACTTGGCTAACTCGTGAAATCGGGTAGTGTATGAGGTGATGTCGTTTCCCTTCATCTCGTGGCGCCATAATTCAGCTTCCAACTTTTGAAGTTCGCTCCTTGGACAGAATTCCTCCTTCAGCATCTTCTTGAAATCCTCCCAGGTGATCTGACCGGTTGCGTCACGGCCACGGACTTGTACCTGGGTGTTCCACCATGTCAAAGCTCGCCCTTGGAGTAGACAAGCGGCATACTCGACCTTATTCCTTTCCAGGCACTTGCTTATGTGAAGGACTGATTCCATACTTTCAATCCATGTTAATAATCCAACAGCTCCCTCTGTTCCATGGAACTCTTTAGGGTTGCAGCTTCGGAAGGATTTGTATGTACAATCTCGTTCCCTTGACCCTTGATTGTTGTTTTGATTGGTGTTCAGCCCAGCAGCCACCTGGCTAACTATGCCGGGTAACGAAGCCATCACTTGCTCCGATACGAGCCTCGACAAGTCCGGGTTCTCTCTTCTCGGAGGCATGTTTCTAAAGCAACAGCATGCCCACAAGTTTAAATGACACTTTCCATTTTCTAAGTGTAATCGCAATTCTACTTATTTCTCGCAATTTAAATGCCATACTAATTCACGCTATCATTTTAACCTAACGTTTTTAGACATTTCAAACAACCACAATAAGCATGTCAATTGCATATTCATTTTCTAACACATAAGCGGAGCATAGATAAGATCATAAAGCTTCCATTTAATAAAACAAATTCCAAATCATAAATTCACCAAGCATGTTCAAAATACGATCACATCCATACAGTCATCCATAATAATTCATAAATTGTTCAAATCTAGGCATACTGCCCCAAAAATAAGAGTTTTATCAAAAGATCAATCACCAAACCCACCCCCTAGGCCCTCACCCTCCAAACAGTCCACAGAAGTAGGAGTACCACCACGGTCACCACCAAATACACCACCGTATACAGGTGGTGGAGTGATGCCATGGTGTGGCTGAGGAGAGCCACTATCCTGGTCAACTGCTGGCTGTCCGCTCCAGCTACACCAAGGAGGGAGTCTATCATGTGGTCATGGTGGTCCAGAAGGTGCTCATGGATGTCCTGGCCTCGGGCTAGCCTAGCGACCTCCTGTCGCTCGGTCGGGGTCATGCCTTTCAGGCAAAGGACCGGGGCACGAGCCATGTGTGGTGGTCGAGGAACTGGTGATGGTCGGGCAACAGGCGGTGGTCGGGTGGCAGGCTGCGGTGGAGGTACTCGAATGATCGGCGACGACGGTCGATAAGGCGGCGGGGATCCTGATGACGAGGACGACGAGGACGACGATGACCCACCTTGGCCCCTGACCCGTGATGGTCCCGCCCCATCCCCGGTGGGAATGCGGAAGGTCATTCGGGTAGGCAGTGGCACGCTCTTCCGAGCGGTGGTGCGAATCCGGAGTCCAGTCCGGACAGCAGGGACAGGTCGAGAGTCAGCGTCATCGTCGCTATAGGGATCCCGCTCTGGCACGGCGGTCCGAGATCGGGAGTTACCGTTCTCGCTACCTGGGTGCTCAGGGGACCCGTGAGATCGGTACTCGGATGGGTCTGACTCGTGAGACATGATACTGCGATAAAAGAATTAAGTTAATTTACGGGAAAATAAAATTTTTCAGAAATAAGTAATTTTGTACATATCATATGCAAACTCACACACAATTTCACATTTTTCAGGAATTTTCGGAAAGTTTAAATTTTTAAACCCTAATAGTATGATCAATTTATAAGTCTTATCCTATTTATATCGTGGCTAGGCGTAGGTGATCAGGCTCCGCATATCTATGATATATCAGAATAACACCTATACTAATCATACTAGTATCTAATTCTCCTATTCTTTGAAATCTTAAAAGTTTTAACTTATTTTGGAAAAACGGGTTATAGTACTTGGTTTTTATGAAAAACCAATGTTCTCTATAACCTATGGCTCTGATACCAAATCTGTAACACCCCGCTAAAGCGGAACCGCAAGGTGATACAGCTAAGATTTCATCGCGATAGGATATAAATCACACCAATCATTCATACCAAAATTTAAAAGAGTTTACACAATATTTCAAGTATTACAATCCATCCTTCATTTAGGTTTACAAATTTAAACAAAATATGAATTGACATGACTGGTGTTATGCAAAAGTTCCCTTAATGAACATATCAAACCTTCGGAATTCCTGAAAAGCATGTTAAACAAGTGTCAACTACAAGAGTTGGTGAGTTCACAGGTTTTTATAGATGTAAAGCAGTTATGTACAATATTCATCCCAAAAGACGTTTATTCGCAATACGGTTGTAAACAGTTTGGTGAATCAGTTCATTCACCCCAAAACAAATAACAGTGTAGTAAACGACAGTGAGTAGATTTCCCAAACGATGTGTTAATTACATGATATATATCAGTGAGTTACTACAATCCTTCATTTCGTGACATTGCTACGCCCCTATTCAGCCTTGCCGGGGGAAAACTAATTCCAGCCGGGTGAATATTTTTCAATACAGTGCACCTATTACTCGTCAGTTCTAGGTGGGTATGTCAATCCAAATAGCGCTATCCACTTGTATCATAGGCCCAATTTGTAAGGGTTAATAGTAGTGCAGGGGACATTTCATTTATTGCTCACTATATCATGATTCAACAAATCAAAAATTTATTTCATAAAACATTTCATTTCATTTCATTTCGATGCTCGAGTTCATTTCATTTCGATTCATTTGATACTCGAAGCATGGTTTCATTTCAATTCACTTCAATAAACTCAAAACATTTCATTTCAATAATTCATTTTATTAACATACTCACATTTCGATTTACATCATTTTATAAAACATTTCATATAAACGAATCATTTCATTTTGTCACAATAAGTCATTTCATTTCGATAATTCAATTCATTTCGCAACAAGTTCACAACCAAACACATTTAATCATATACATGCTTTTCACCCCAAAACGTATAAAAACAGTAAAAGTGGGGCTGTGAATACTCACCTCTAGCGTTTAGTGCGGATTTGTTAAGGTTGGTGCGTGGTCTAGTGCCCGTCTCCGAACTACGGTTGCCCTATCAAACACGTAATTTTCAACGTAAGTCCTAAGTCCAACGGTCCTTAAAAATCGTACCGAAATCCATATAATGCCATTATGTAAATTTTATAGTCCAAATTTAATAAAAATTCCTTTTGTCACAATTTTAAGGTTCTCCAAACATTTTGGGGTTCAAAACTTATAAAATTGGATTTTTCTAAAATTTCAGAATCTGTCAAAATTTTTGAGTTGTAAAAATTGCTATTTTGAACTTAGGTCCTCTAACTATTGAGTCTTAAAATTTTTACCCCCTGAATTATGGGATGTTAGGCACAATTCCACCAAATTTCATAATTTTTAGAGAATTTTTACTAATTTTAAACATTTTTACAATTTTAGTGGTAAGGGCTGGAATTCCAGAATACCTTTAGATAGAGTTTAGTTCATAAATAATTCCATACACCACTTTATCACGAATTTCCAAAGAGATTTCCTAGATAAAACATATACCAAACTTTTGAGATAAGATTCATGCCATAAGGATGGTTTTTGAGAGATTTATGACCTCTTCAAGTGGTGCATGTGTAATCTGCCATAAGAGGACAGCCTACACCACCAACTTAAACTCATTGGTTGAAGTCTCAAAACTCCTCTAAATGACATGAGCTTGGACTTTTTAGAAAGCTAACTCAAAGTACTTGAGTTTAGGATCAAGAAAATTGTGCTTTAGATGAATAATCAAGGAGTTATGCTAGTTTGAAGTTGACCAAAGTTTCTGACCAAACACTGTTGCACACAAAAATGTTTTTGGATGGTTTGAACTCAAATCTTGGTGTTTTTATGCAAAATCAGTGGGGTATGAACCCTAACACCTTAAATTTCATCCCATAAAAATTTCATAAAGAAATGACTACAACAAGACCCTTTTTGAGTCGTACAAAGTACATGCAATTATTTTGACAGAATCTGTCCAACATTTAACATTCAAAATGATACCAAAACACATAAAATCATACCATTTCGGGGTTTTTCTTGCTATTTCACCCATAACTCAGATTATTCAAATGTAATACAACTAATATATGCTTTCATACCATCCAAACCCATGCATGAACTATTGATGAAGTTTAGCACAAGTTTGGTGGTCAAAAACATCATTTAACAAGGATTTTACATCCAAATGGTGTTCTTATGGGGAAGTCATTGACTCTCACCTTCATAGATTGTTTTTCCAACATTTCTAAGGTGGAATCTCTTTCCCAAACACCATAAGGATTTAGAATCCATAGAAGGAGGTTAAACCTCAAGAAAAACACGAAAATAGAGCTTGAAAGGAGTGAAAAACGAATCTAAACTTAACCTAACCTTCTTACCTTTGAGATTTTGATTACAATAACTTGAATGTGGTTTTTAATCTTCAAGAAATCTGATTTTTGAAGATGAGTTTAGGGCTGGACTTGAGAGAGAAATGAGAGGATTTTAGAGAGAGGAAGAGTTTAGAGAGAGAGGGATTTTTGAAAAATGGGTGAAGTGATGATGATGAATTGATTTTGTAGGGAAAAGAGGAGAGGAGAGAGAGATAGGGGGGGGGGGGGTGGCCGGCCCCCTAGTGGGTCCCACCTCCTCCTCTCTTTTCTTTTATTTTTTTTTTTACACACTTTCTTACACTGTCAGTTCGATTCGGTACCGGGTTTTCGGCGTTTTTTGGCAAAAACCGACTTTTCGAAGGTGGTTTTAGATTATTTAGGTCGGTTTACTCATATTTTAAACAGAATAACTTAAATTTTCAAGATTCATTTTAAATTTGGCATTTTAGGATTATCGGGTGATTTCGGGCCGGTTCGGGCTTTTTCGGGCAGTTTCCGGAACTTTTAGGTTTTAGCCTAACTTTTTCACGCAAACTAACCTAGATTATCCAGGCAACTTAAATTCTACCTTTTAGCCTACAGGAACGCTACTGAGTGAATTTAACGAGTAGCTAACCTGAGTGTCAAAATTTGACGGATGTCACATGAGTGTAATTTGAATTGGTCAAAGCTAAAAAGGGAAATTCCATATTCGTATTGTATCATTACAATTGTTGGTGGGTCCATTCCTGTTAATCATTTTTAGTCACCTTTTTCAGACCTGGTCAACAATTAAAAAGGAAATTTAAGAAATTTGAAAAGTGGGTCACGTGAGCTAGTTGATAAAGAATTGGTCAACAGGAGATAGCTTAGTCAATCTTTGTTGGCTTTAACACCTTAATAGGCGTCTCGTGACATTATCTCGAGATCTCTTTTTTTTTCATTCTTATTTTCACACAAACACACATGTAATTCACATATACACACACTCGTAATACATGCATGCACACACTCACGTAACAAACACATACAACACAACACACACTACACACACTCTCGTAGCATTCTATATCACGTCCATTTATTTTATTTTCAAAGTTTTCTGAATTTCATTTTTTTTTAAGGTGTTGAACGCTCATCTTTCGGTGTGTTTTTCGGTGATCTCCATTAATTGTCAAGAACCGTTTCTATTTTCCGAACGTAGAATGCCGTGAGAGCTATTGAGGAGTGTAACTTTCATAATTTTTCGAGCTCAATTGATAAGGTTTCGAGCACTCTCAAGTCAAGCCTACGGAAAATATTTCATCATTTTATGTGACGTTTGTAACAAACGTTGTTTTTGCGGGACATTTTCGATGATCGAGATGACTTTGCCGGGAAATGTTTCTATTTTTTAGACGTAGAGTGGTGTGAAATCTATTGAGAAAAGTGATTTTCGGGAACTTTCGAGGTTAACTGATAAGGTTTCGAGTGTTCTCAAGTCAAGCCTATGGAACATATTTCATCATTTTATGTGAATTTCGTGACAAACGCTTATTTTGCGGGACGATTTCGGTGATCAAGCGGATTTCGCCGGGAAATCATTTTTGAGTTTCTTGAAAGTTTGATTGATAGGGTATTGCCTCGTGAAATTTTCAGGTTCAATCGGCGAGTTCTCGACATTATTCGACGCGCGTTAAAAGTGATACGAGAAACATTTTTCTCGCATTTTTTCGAGCTCAATTCGAGACTACCTCGACACGTTTCGATCATAGTTCGGTGTTACGGGTTGCCAGAGAAGGAAGTTGATTATCGTTTAGCTTTCGTTTTATATTTTTTCGGTGTCGTTCGGTAGTGTTTTGTTAAGCTTTTCTATGTTCCGTTATCATTTTCGTTAGTTTTATTACTTTTTTAGTCCAGTTTCCGTTAAGTCCGTTAGTTTATTAACTTTCAAATTTTGTCACTTTTAGTACCTGGACTTAAAGTTTTCAAAAGTTTCATTTTCAACCCTTGGACTTTTAAATTTTCAAATAGTGTCATTTTTAGTCCCTGAACTTGAAACTTTCCACACTTTTACACTTTTAGTCCTTGTACTTGTGTTTTTGAGTCGTTTAAGTTTCAAGTTTTGTCTTTTTAGTCCTTCAAGTTTATTTTTACCCATTTTCTTCATAATTTTTGATTTGTTCGAAATAAATAGTGTGTGCACAATTAATACTTCTAATCGAAGTTTCTGTTGACGATCCTCATTATCTTTTATGCAGGTAACAATGGATTCTGATGATGAAATAAGATATGAAAAAGATTGGGATACAATAACGAGCCTTGAACGTGAGAAGGCTGATCTTACAATGCAGGTTGCCAAAGCAATTGCTCAAGTTAAAGAAAAAGATCTTCATATGAATAATCAGATCAAAGAGCAAGAGCTTCAAATGAAAAATCAGATTAAAGAGAAAGAGCTTCAAATGAAAAATCTGATCAAAGAGAAAGAGCTCGAGGTTGCAAAACAGATTGAGGAGACAAAGCTTCAGTGTAAAAAGCAGATTAAGGAATCAAGCAAGATAATCCAAATGCTAGATAGAAGCTTCACATGATTGGTCAATCTGAACGGACCATTTTTCTGAATACCATATAAAGGATACATGATTTTACATGGTAATAGGTAACAACCGTGTATAAAGGCCTCTTATTCAAACGGGTTTACGAATCACTAACTCTCGATTTTACGTTAGTGTACGAGCCAACCATAACGAAGTGACATCTGTACAATCTTATTTCAAACAACGTGTATAATAAGCACCTATGTATATGTTTATGTGTTAAGTAATTCAAAATATTCATGTTTTTGTAACATCTAAAGAGAAAACGGTTAAAAAAGTACAAGTTTTAATACCGTTTAACAACTAACTGTGAAACGACCCAAGTCCTTAGACCGTGTTAAGGATACCATATAAAGAATACATGATTTTACATGGTAATACGTAACAACCGTGTATAAAGGCCTCTTATTCAAACGGGTGTACGAATCACTAACTCTCGATTTTACGTTATTGTACGAGCCAACCGTAACGAAGTGACGTCTGTACAATGTTATTTCAAACAACCGTGTATAATAAGCACCTATGTATATGTTTATGTGTTAAGTAATTCAAAATATTCATGTTTTTGTAACATCTAAAGAGAAAACGGTTAAAAAAGTACAAGTTTTAATACCGTTTAACAACTAACTATGAAACGACCCAAGTCCTTAGACCGTGTTATGGATACAATATAAAGAATACATGATTTTACATGGTAATACGTAACAACAGTGTATAAAGGCCTCTTATTCAAACGGGTGTACGAATCACAAACTCTCGATTTTACGCAATTGTACGAACCAACCATAAGGAAGTCCTCTCTGTACAATCTTATTTCAAACAACCGTGTATAATAAGCACCTATCTATATGTGTATGTGTTAAGTAATTCAAAATATTCGTGTTTTCGTAACATCTAAAGAGAAAACGGTTAAGAAAGTACAAGTTTTAATACCGTTTAACAAGTAAATTTGAAACGACCCAACTCCTTAGACCTTGTTAAGGATACAATCAAAAAACATATGCTTTTACATGGTAATACGTAACAACTGTGTATAAACGCCTCTTATTCAAACGGGTGTACGAATCACTAACTCTCGATTTTACGCGATTGTACGAGCCAACCGTAACGAAGTGACGTATGTACAATCTTATTTCAAGCAACCGTGTATAATAAGCACCTATGTATATGTTTATGTGTTAAGTATTTCAAAATATTCATGTTTTCGTAACATCTAAAGAGAAAACGGTTAAAAAAGTACAAGTTTTAATACCGTTTAACAACTAACTGTGAAACGACCCAAGTCCTTAGACAGTGTTAAGGATACCATATAAAGAATACATGATTTTACATGGTAATATGTAACAACCGTGTATAAAGGCCTCTTATTCAAACGGGTGTACGAATCACTAACTCTCGATTTTACGTTATTGTGCGAGCCAACCGTAACGAAGTGACGTCTATACAATCTTATTTCAAACAACCGTGTATAATAAGCACCTATGTATATGTTTATGTGTTAAGTAATTGAAAATATTCATGTTTTTGTAACATCTAAAGAGAAAACGGTTAAAAAAGTACAAGTTTTAATACCGTTTAACAACTAACTGTGAAACGACCCAAGTCCTTAGACCGTGTTAAGGATACCATATAAAGAATACATGATTTTACATGGTAATACGTAACAACCGTGTATAAAGGCCTCTTATTCAAACGGGTGTACGAATCACTAACTCTCGATTTTACGTTATTGTACGAGCCAACCGTAACGAAGTGACGTCTGTACAATGTTATTTCAAACAACCGTGTATAATAAGCACCTATGTATATGTTTATGTGTTAAGTAATTCAAAATATTCATGTTTTGTAACATCTAAAGAGAAAACGGTTAAAAAAGTACAAGTTTTAATACCGTTTAACAACTAACTGTGAAACGACCCAAGTCCTTAGACCGTGTTAAGGATACCATATAAAGAATACATGATTTTACATGGTAATATGTAACAACCGTGTATAAAGGCCTTTATTCAAACGGGTGTACGAATCACTAACTCTCGATTTTACGTTATTGTCGAGCCAACCGTAACGAAGTGACGTCTATACAATCTTATTTCAAACAACCGTGTATAATAAGCACCTATGTATATGTTTATGTGTTAAGTAATTGAAAATATTCATGTTTTTTGTAACATCTAAAGAGAAAAACGGTTAAAAAAGTACAAGTTTTAATACGTTTAACAACTAACTGTGAAACGACCCAAGTCCTTAGACCGTGTTAAGGATACCATATAAAGAATACATGATTTTACATGGTAATATGTAACAACCGTGTATAAAGGCCTCTTATTCAAACGGGTGTACGAATCACTAACTCTCGATTTTACGTTATTGTACGAGCCAACCGTAATGAATTGACGTCTGTACAATCTTATTTCAAACAACCGTGTATAATAAGCACCTATGTATATGTTTATGTGTTAAGTAATTCAAAATATTCATGTTTTGTAACATCTAAAGAGAAACGGTTAAAAAAGTACAAGTTTTAATACCGTTTAACAACTAACTGTGAAACGACCCAAGTCCTTAGACCTGTTAAGGATACATTTAAAGAATACATGATTTTACATGGTAATAGTAACAACCGTGTATAAAGGCCTTTATTCAAACGGGTGTACGAATCACTAACTCTCGATTTTACGTTATTGTACGAGCCAACCGTAACGAAGTGCGTCTGTACAATGTTATTTCAAACAACCGTGTATAATAAGCACCTATGTATATGTTTATGTGTTAAGTAATTCAAAATATTCATGTTTTTGTAACATCTAAAGAGAAAACGGTTAAAAAGTACAAGTTTTAATACCGTTTAACAACTAATTGAAACGACCCAAGTCCTTAGACCGTTGTTAAGGATACCATATAAAATACATGATTTTACATGGTAATAGTAACAACCGTGTATAAAGGCCTCTTATTCAAACGGGTGTACGAATCACTAACTCTCGATTTTACGTTATTGTACGAGCCAACCGTAACGAAGTGACGTCTGTACAATGTTATTTCAAACAACCGTGTATAATAAGCACCTATGTATATGTTTATGTGTTAAGTAATTCAAAATATATCATGTTTTTGTAACATCTAAAGAGAAAACGGTTATAAAAAAGTACAAGTTTTAATACCGTTTAAAACTAACTGTGAAACGACCCAAGTCCTTAGACCGTGTTAAGGATACCATATAAAGAATACATGATTTTACATGGTAATAGTAACAACGTGTATAAAGGCCTTTATTCAAACGGGTGTACGAATCACTAACTCTCGATTTTTACGTTATTGTACGAGCCAACCGTAACGAAGTGACGTCTGTACATTTATTTCAAACAACCGTGTATAATAAGCACCTATGTATATGTTTATGTGTTAATAATTCAAAATATTCATGTTTTTGTAACATCTAAAGAGAAAACGGTTAAAAGTACAAGTTTTAATACCGTTTAACAACTAACTATGAAACGACCCAAGTCCTTAGACCGTGTTAAGGATACATATAAAGAATACATGATTTTACATGGTAATACGTAACAACGTGTATAAAGGCCTCTTATTCAAACGGGTGTACGAATCACAACTCTCGATTTTACGCAATTGTACGACCAACCGTAACGAAGTACGTCTGTACAATCTTTTTCAAACAACCGTGTATAATAAGCACCTATGTATATGTTTATGTGTTAAGTAATTCAAAATATTCATGTTTTCGTAACATCTAAAGAGAAAACGGTTAAAAAGTACAAGTTTTAATACCGTTTAACAATAATTTGAAACGACCCAAGTCCTTAGACCGTGTTAAGGATACATATAAGAATACATGATTTTACATGGTAATAGTAACAACGTGTATAAAGGCCTCTTATTCAAACGGGTGTACGAATCACTAACTCTCGATTTTACGTTATTGTACGAGCCAACGTAACGAAGTGACGTCTGTACAATCTTATTTCAAACAACCGTGTATAATAAGCACCTATGTATATGTTTATGTGTTAAGTAATTCAAAATATTCATGTTTTGTAACATCTAAAGAGAAAACGGTTAAAAAAGTACAAGTTTTAATACCGTTTAACAACTAACTGTGAAACGACCCAAGTCCTTAGACCGTGTTAAGGATACCATATAAAGAATACATGATTTTACATGGTAATAGTAACAACCGTGTATAAAGGCCTCTTATTCAAACGGGTGTACGAATCACTAACTCGATTTTACGTTATTGTACGAGCCAACCGTAACGAAGTGACGTCTGTACAATCTTATTTCAAACAACGTGTATAATAAGCACCTATGTATATGTTTATGTGTTAAGTAATTCAAAATATTCATGTTTTTGTAACATCTAAAGAGAAAACGGTTAAAAAAGTACAAGTTTTAATACCGTTTAACAACTAACTGTGAAACGACCCAAGTCCTTAGACCGTGTTAAGGATACCATATAAAGAATACATGATTTTACATGGTAATATGTAACAACCGTGTATAAAGGCCTTTTATTCAAACGGGTGTACGAATCACTAACTCTCGATTTTACGTTATTGTACGAGCCAACCGATAACGAAGTGACGTCTGTACAATGTTATTTCAAACAACCGTGTATAATAAGCACCTATGTATATGTTTATGTGTTAAGTAATTCAAAATATTCATGTTTTTGTAACATCTAAAGAGAAAACGGTTAAAAAAGTACAAGTTTTAATACCGTTTAACAACTAACTATGAAACGACCCAAGTCCTTAGACCGTGTTAAGGATACCATATAAAGAATACATGATTTTACATGGTAATAGTAACAACCGTGTATAAAGGCCTCTTATTCAAACGGGTGTACGAATCACTAACTCTGATTTTACGTTATTGTACGAGCCAACCGTAACGAAGTGACGTCTATACAATTTATTTCAAACAACCGTATATAATAAGCACCTATGTATATGTTTATGTGTTAAGTAATTGAAAATATTCATGTTTTTGTAACATCTAAAGAGAAAACGGTTAAAAAAGTACAAGTTTTAATACCGTTTAACAACTAAACTGTGAAACGACCCAAGTCCTTAGACCGTGTTAAGGGATACCATATAAAGAATACATGATTTTACATGGTAATATGTAACAACCGTGTATAAAGGCCTCTTATTCAAACGGGTGTACGAATCACTAACTCTCGATTTTACGTTATTGTACGAGCCAACCGTAATGAAGTGACGTCTGTACAATCTTATTTCAAACAACCGTGTATAATAAGCACCTATGTATATGTTTATGTGTTAAGTAATTCAAAATATTCATGTTTTTGTAACATCTAAAGAGAAAACGGTTAAAAAAGTACAAGTTTTAATACCGTTTAAATCAACTAACTGTGAAACGACCCAAGTCCTTAGACCGTGTTAAGGATACCATATAAAGAATACATGATTTTACATGGTAATACGTAACAACCGTGTATAAAGGCCTCTTATTCAAACGGGTGTACGAATCACAACTCTCGATTTTACGAATTGTACGACCAACCGTAAGGAAGTCTTCTGTACAATTTATTTCAAAAACCGTGTATAATAAGCACCTATGTATATGTTATGTGTTAAGTAATTCAAAATATTCTGTTTTGTAACATCTAAAGAGAAAACGGTTAAAAGTACAAGTTTTAATACGTTTAACAAGTAATTGAAACGACCCAATCCTTAGACCTGTTAAGGATACAATAAAAAACATGTTTACATGGTAATACGTAACAACGTGTATAAAGCCTTTATTCAAACGGGTGTACGAATCACTAACTCTCGATTTTACGCGATTGTACGAGCCAACGTAACGAAGTGACGTTGTACAATTTATTTCAACAACCGTGTATAATAAGCACCTATGTATATGTTTATGTGTTAAGTATTTCAAAATATTCATGTTTTCGTAACATCTAAAGAGAAAACGGTTAAAAAAGTACAAGTTTTAATACCGTTTAAACAACTAACTTGAAACGCCCAAGTCCTTAGACCGTGTTAAGGATACCATATAAAGAATACATGATTTTACATGGTAATAGTAACAACCGTGTATAAAGGCCTCTTATTCAAACGGGTGTACGAATCACTAACTCGATTTTACGTTATTGTACGAGCCAACCGTAACGAAGTGACGTCTTACAATCTTATTTCAAACAACCGTGTATAATAAGCACTATGTATATGTTTATGTGTTAAGTAATTCAAAATATTCATGTTTTTGTAACATCTAAAGAGAAACGGTTAAAAAAGTACAAGTTTTAATACCGTTTAACAACTAACTATGAAACGACCCAAGTCCTTAGACCGTGTTAAGGATACCATATAAAGAATACATGATTTTACATGGTAATACGTAACAACAGTGTATAAAGGCCTCTTATTCAAACGGGTGTACGAATCACAAACTCTCGATTTTACGCAATTGTACGAACCAACCGTAAGGAAGTCCTCCTGTACAATCTTATTTCAAACAACCGTGTATAATAAGCACCTATGTATATGTCTATGTGTTAAGTAATTCAAAATATTCGTGTTTTCGTAACATCTAAAGAGAAAAACGGTTAAGAAATTACAAGTTTTAATACCGTTTAACAAGTAAATTTGAAACGACCCAACTCCTTAGACCTTGTTAAGGATACAATCAAAAAACATATGCTTTTACATGGTAATACGTAACAACGTGTATAAACGCCTCTTATTCAAACGGGTGTACGAATCACTAACTCTCGATTTTACGCGATTGTACGAGCCAACCGTAACGAAGTGACGTATGTACAATCTTATTTCAAGCAACCGTGTATAATAAGCACTATGTATATGTTTTATGTGTTAAGTATTTCAAAATATTCATGTTTTCGTAACATCTAAAGAGAAAACGGTTAAAAAGTACAAGTTTTAATACCGTTTAACAACTGACTGTGAAACGACCCAAGTCCTTAGACCGTAGTTAAGGATACCATATAAAGAATACATGATTTTACATGGTAATACGTAACAACCGTGTATAAAGGCCTCTTATTCAAACGGGTTTACGAATCACTAACTCTCGATTTTACGTTATGTACGAGCCAACCGTAACGAAGTGACATCTGTACAATCTTATTTCAAACAACCGTGTATAATAAGCACCTATGTATATGTTTATGTGTTAAGTAATTCAAAATATTCATGTTTTTGTAACATCTAAAGAGAAAACGGTTAAAAAAGTACAAGTTTTAATACCGTTTAACAACTAACTGTGAAACGACCCAAGTCCTTAGACCGTGTTAAGGATACCATATAAAGAATACATGATTTTACATGGTAATACGTAACAACCGTGTATAAAGGCCTCTTATTCAAACGGGTGTACGAATCACTAACTCGATTTTACGTTATTGTACGAGCCAACCGTAACGAAGTGACGTCTGTACAATCTTATTTCAAACAACCGTGTATAATAAGCACCTATGTATATGTTTATGTGTTAAGTAATTCAAAATATTCATGTTTTTGTAACATCTAAAAGAAAACGGTTAAAAAGTACAAGTTTTAATACCGTTTAACAACTAACTGTGAAACGACCCAAGTCCTTAGACCGTGTTAAGGATACCATATAAAGAATACATGATTTTACATGGTAATAGTAACAACCGTTATAAAGGCCTCTTATTCAAACGGGTGTACGAATCACTAACTCTCGATTTTACGTTATTGTACGAGCCAACGTAACGAAGTGACGTCTGTACAATGTTATTTCAAACAACCGTGTATAATAAGCACCTATGTATATGTTTATGTGTTAAGTAATTCAAAATATTCATGTTTTTGTAACATCTAAAGAGAAAACGGTTAAAAAAGTACAAGTTTTAATACCGTTTAACACTAACTGTGAAACGACCCAAGTCCTTAGACCGTGTTAAGGATACCATATAAAGAATACATGATTTTACATGGTAATATGTAACAACCGTGTATAAAGGCCTTTATTCAAACGGGTGTACGAATCACTAACTCTCGATTTTACGTTATTGTACGAGCCAACCAACGAAGTGACGTCTGTACAATGTTATTTCAAACAACCGTGTATAATAAGCACCTATGTATATGTTTATGTGTTAAGTAATTCAAAATATTCATGTTTTGTAACATCTAAAGAGAAAACGGTTAAAAAAGTACACGTTTTAATACCGTTTAACAACTAACTATGAAACGACCCAAGTCCTTAGACCGTGTTAAGGATACCATATAAAGAATACATGATTTTACATGGTAATATGTAACAACCGTGTATAAAGGCCTCTTATTCAAACGGGTGTACGAATCACTAACTCTCGATTTTACGTTATTGTACGAGCCAACCGTAATGAAGTGACGTCTGTACAATCTTATTTCAAACAACCGTGTATAATAAGCACCTATGTATATGTTTATGTGTTAAGTAATTCAAAATATTCATGTTTTTGTAACATCTAAAGAGAAAACGGTTAAAAAAGTACAAGTTTTAATACCGTTTAATAACTAACTGTGAAACGACCCAAGTCCTTAGACCGTGTTAAGGATACCATATAAAGAATACATGATTTTACATGGTAATATGTAACAACCGTGTATAAAGGCCTTTTATTCAAACGGGTGTACGAATCACAAACTCTCGATTTTACGCAATTGTACGAACCAACGTAAGGAAGTCCTCTCTGTACAATCTTATTTCAAACAACCGTGTATAATAAGCACCTATGTATATGTCTATGTGTTAAGTAATTCAAAATATTCGTGTTTTCGTAACATCTAAAGAGAAAACGGTTGAGAAAGTACAAGTTTTAATACCGTTTAACAAGTAAATTTGAAACGACCCAACTCCTTAGACCTTGTTAAGGATACAATCAAAAAACATTGCTTTTACATGGTAATACGTAACAACGTGTATAAACGCCTCTTATTCAAACGGGTGTACGAATCACTAACTCTCGATTTTACGGATTGTACGAGCCAACCGTAACGAAGTGACGTATGTACAATCTTATTTCAAACAACCGTGTATAATAAGCACCTATGTATATGTTTTATGTGTTAAGTATTTCAAAATATTCATGTTTTCGTAACATCTAAAGAGAAAACGGTTAAAAAAGTACAAGTTTTAATACCGTTTAACAACTAACTGTGAAACGACCCAAGTCCTTAGACCGTGTTAAGGATACCATATAAAGAATACATGGTTTTACATGGTAATACGTAACAACCGTGTATAAAGGCCTCTTATTCAAACGGGTGTACGAATCACTAACTCGATTTTACGTTATTGTACGAGCCAACCGTAACGAAGTGACGTCTGTACAATCTTATTTCAAACAACCGTGTATAATAAGCACCTATGTATATGTTTATGTGTTAAGTAATTCAAAATATTCATGTTTTTGTAACATCTAAAGAGAAAACGATTAAAAAGGTACAAGTTTTAATACCGTTTAACAACTAACTGTGAAACGACCCAAGTCCTTAGACCGTGTTAAGGATACCATATAAAGAATACATGATTTTACATGGTAATACGTAACAACCGTGTATAAAGGCCTCTTATTCAAACGGGTGTACGAATCACTAACTCTCGATTTTACGTTATTGTACGAGCCAATCGTAACGAAGTGACGTCTGTACAATGTATTTCAAACAACCGTGTATAATAAGCACCTATGTATATGTTTATGTGTTAAGTAATTCAAAATATTCATGTTTTTGTAACATCTAAAGAGAAAACGGTTAAAAAAGTACAAGTTTTAATACCGTTTAACGACTAACTGTGAAACGACCCAAGTCCTTAGACCGTGTTAAGGATACCATATAAAGAATACATGATTTTACATGGTAATATGTAACAACCGTGTATAAAGGCCTTTTATTCAAACGGGTGTACGAATCACTAACTCTCGATTTTACGTTATTGTACGAGCCAACCATAACGAAGTGACGTCTGTACAATGTTATTTCAAACAACCGTGTATAATAAGCACCTATGTATATGTTTTATGTGTTAAGTAATTCAAAATATTCATGATTTTGTAACATCTAAAGAGAAAACGGTTAAAAAAGTACACGTTTTAATACCGTTTAACAACTAACTATGAAACGACCCAAGTCCTTAGACCGTGTTAAGGATACCATATAAAGAATACATGATTTTACATGGTAATATGTAACAACCGTGTATAAAGGCCTCTTATTCAAACGGGTGTACGAATCACTAACTCTGGATTTTACGTTATTGTACGAGCCAACCGTAACGAAGTGACGTCTATACAATCTTATTTCAAACAACCGTATATAATAAGCACCTATGTATATGTTTATGTGTTAAGTAATTGAAAATATTCATGTTTTTGTAACATCTAAAGAGAAAACGGTTAAAAAAGTACAAGTTTTAATACCGTTTAACAACTAACTGTGAAACGACCCAAGTCCTTAGACCGTGTTAAGGATACCATATAAAGAATACATGATTTTACATGGTAATATGTAACAACCGTGTATAAAGGCCTCTTATTCCAAAAAAAAAGTTACATGAATATAAAACCGGATAAAGGCCTCTTATCAAACGTGTACAATCATAACGATTTTATTATTGAGCACCGAAGTGCGTCTGTACATTTTCAAACCTGTAATAAGCACCATTATATTAGTTTAATAATTCAATCATTTTTAACATCTAAAGGAAACGTTAAAAGTCATTTAATCCGTACATAACGGAACACCAAGTCTTAACGTAGATCCATAAAAATACATGATTTTACTGGAATACTACACCGATAAAGCCTCTTCAACGGGGTAATCAAACTCGATTTTACTATTGTACAGCACGACGAAGTACGTTGAAATTATTTCAACACCGAATACACCTATGATGTTATTAATATCAAATTTTAACACTAAAGGAAACTAAAATACATTAATACCTAACGACTAACTGAAACACAGTCTAACGGTTAAGTCAATAAAAACATGATTACATGGTATGTAACACCGTATAAGGCTTATCAACGTCGATCACTAACTCGATTTACTATTGTACAGCCAACCTAACGAAGTGTCTAATGTTATTAACAACCGTTATAACACATATATTTTATGTGTTATAATAATATCATTGTACACTAAGAAACTAAAAATACATTAATATTAACAACACATGAAACGCCATCCTTAGACGTGTTAAGGATCCATAAAGAATACATGATTTACTGGTAATGTAACGTTATAAAGCCTCTATAAACGGGTGTACGAATCACTAACTCTCGATTTTACGTTATTGTACACCAACCGTAATGAAGTGACGTCTGTACAATCTTATTTAAACAACCGTGTATAATAAGCACCTATGTATATGTTTATGTGTTAAGTAAATTCAAAATATTCATGTTTTTGTAACATCTAAAGAAAAACGGTTAAAAAAGTACAAGTTTTAATACCGTTTAACGACTAACTGTGAAACGACCCAAGTCCTTAGACCGTGTTAAGGATACCATATAAAGAATACATGATTTTACATGGTAATATGTAACAACCGTGTATAAAGGCCTTTTATTCAAACGGGTGTACGAATCACTAACTCTCGATTTTACGTTATTGTACGAGCCAACCATAACGAAGTGACGTCTGTACAATGTTATTTCAAACAACCGTGTATAATAAGCACCTATGTATATGTTTATGTGTTAAGTAATTCAAAATATTCATGATTTTGTAACATCTAAAGAGAAAACGGTTAAAAAAGTACACGTTTTAATACCGTTTAACAACTAACTATGAAACGACCCAAGTCCTTAGACCGTGTTAAGGATACCATATAAAGAATACATGATTTTACATGGTAATATGTAACAACCGTGTATAAAGGCCTCTTATTCAAACGGGTGTACGAATCACTAACTCTGGATTTTACGTTATTGTACGAGCCAACCGTAACGAAGTGACGTCTATACAATTTTATTTCAAACAACCGTATATAATAAGCACCTATGTATATGTTTATGTGTTAAGTAATTGAAAATATTCATGTTTTTGTAACATCTAAAGAGAAAACGGTTAAAAAAGTACAAGTTTTAATACCGTTTAACAACTAACTGTGAAACGACCCAAGTCCTTAGACCGTGTTAAGGATACCATATAAAGAATACATGATTTTACATGGTAATATGTAACAACCGTGTATAAAGGCCTCTTATTCAAACGGGTGTACGAATCACTAACTCTCGATTTTACGTTATTGTACGAGCCAACCGTAATGAAGTGACGTCTGTACAATCTTATTTCAAACAACCGTGTATAATAAGCACCTATGTATATGTTTATGTGTTAAGTAATTCAAAATATTCATGTTTTTGTAACATCTAAAGAGAAAACGGTTAAAAAAGTACAAGTTTTAATACCGTTTAACAACTAACTGTGAAACGACCCAAGTCCTTAGACCGTGTTAAGGATACCATTTAAAGAATACATGATTTTACATGGTAATAGGTAACAACCGTGTATAAAGGCCTCTTATTCAAACGGGTGTACGAATCACTAACTCTCGATTTTACGTTATTGTACGAGCCAACCGTAACGAAGTGACGTCTGTACAATGTTATTTCAAACAACCGTGTATAATAAGCACCTATGTATATGTTTATGTGTTAAGTAATTCAAAATATTCATGTTTTTGTAACATCTAAAGAGAAAACGGTTAAAAAAGTACAAGTTTTAATACCGTTTAATAACTAACTGTGAAACGACCCAAGTCCTTAGACCGTGTTAAGGATACCATATAAAGAATACATGATTTTACATGGTAATATGTAACAACCGTGTATAAAGGCCTTTTATTCAAACGGGTGTACGAATCACTAACTCTCGATTTTACGTTATTGTACGAGCCAACCGTAACGAAGTGACGTCTGTACAATGTTATTTCAAACAACCGTGTATAATAAGCACCTATGTATATGTTTATGTGTTAAGTAATTCAAAATATTCATGTTTTTGTAACATCTAAAGAGAAAACGGTTAAAAAAGTACAAGTTTTAATACCGTTTAATAACTAACTGTGAAACGACCCAAGTCCTTAGACCGTGTTAAGGATACCATATAAAGAATACATGATTTTACATGGTAATATGTAACAACCGTGTATAAAGGCCTTTTATTCAAACGGGTGTACGAATCACTAACTCTCGATTTTACGTTATTGTACGAGCCAACCATAACGAAGTGACGTCTGTACAATGTTATTTCAAACAACCGTGTATAATAAGCACCTATGTATATGTTTATGTGTTAAGTAATTCAAAATATTCATGATTTTGTAACATCTAAAGAGAAAACGGTTAAAAAAGTACACGTTTTAATACCGTTTAACAACTAACTATGAAACGACCCAAGTCCTTAGACCGTGTTAAGGATACCATATAAAGAATACATGATTTTACATGGTAATATGTAACAACCGTGTATAAAGGCCTCTTATTCAAACGGGTGTACGAATCACTAACTCTGGATTTTACGTTATTGTACGAGCCAACCGTAACGAAGTGACGTCTATACAATCTTATTTCAAACAACCGTATATAATAAGCACCTATGTATATGTTTATGTGTTAAGTAATTGAAAATATTCATGTTTTTGTAACATCTAAAGAGAAAACGGTTAAAAAAGTACAAGTTTTAATACCGTTTAACAACTAACTGTGAAACGACCCAAGTCCTTAGACCGTGTTAAGGATACCATATAAAGAATACATGATTTTACATGGTAATATGTAACAACCGTGTATAAAGGCCTCTTATTCAAACGGGTGTACGAATCACTAACTCTCGATTTTACGTTATTGTACGAGCCAACGTAATGAAGTGACGTCTGTACAATCTTATTTCAAACAACCGTGTATAATAAGCACCTATGTATATGTTTATGTGTTAAGTAATTCAAAATATTCATGTTTTTGTAACATCTAAAGAGAAAACGGTTAAAAAAGTACAAGTTTTAATACCGTTTAACAACTAACTGTGAAACGACCCAAGTCCTTAGACCGTGTTAAGGATACCATATAAAGAATACATGATTTTACATGGTAATATGTAACAACCGTGTATAAAGGCCTTTTATTCAAACGGGTGTACGAATCACTAACTCTCGATTTTACGTTATTGTACGAGCCAACCGTAACGAAGTGACGTCTGTACAATGTTATTTCAAACAACCGTGTATAATAAGCACCTATGTATATGTTTATGTGTTAAGTAATTCAAAATATTCATGTTTTTGTAACATCTAAAGAGAAAACGGTTAAAAAAGTACAAGTTTTAATACCGTTTAATAACTAACTGTGAAACGACCCAATCCTTAGACCGTGTTAAGGATACCATATAAAGAATACATGATTTTACATGGTAATATGTAACAACCGTGTATAAAGGCCTTTATTCAAACGGGTGTACGAATCACAAACTCTCGATTTTACGTTATTGTACGACCAACCGTAAGGAAGTCCTCTCTGTACAATCTTATTTCAAACAACCGTGTATAATAAGCACCTATGTATATGTCTATGTGTTAAGTAATTCAAAATATTCTGTTTTCGTAACATCTAAAGAGAAAACGGTTGAGAAAGTACAAGTTTTAATACCGTTTAACAAGTAAATTGAAACGACCCAATCCTTAGACCTTGTTAAGGATACAATCAAAAAACATACTGTTTTACATGGTAATACGTAACAACGGTGTATAAACGCCTCTTATTCAAACGGGTGTACGAATCACTAACTCTCGATTTTACGCGATTGTACGAGCCAACCGTAACGAAGTGACGTATGTACAATCTTATTTCAAGCAACCGTGTATAATAAGCACCTATGTATATGTTTTATGTGTTAAGTATTCAAAATATTCATGTTTTTGTAACATCTAAAGAGAAAACGGTTAAAAAAGTACAAGTTTTAATACCGTTTAATAACTAACTGTGAAACGACCCAAGTCCTTAGACCGTGTTAAGGATACCATATAAAGAATACATGATTTTACATGGTAATATGTAACAACCGTGTATAAAGGCCTTTTATTCAAACGGGTGTACGAATCACAAACTCTCGATTTTACGCAATTGTACGAACCAACCGTAAGGAAGTCCTCTCTGTACAATCTTATTTCAAACAACCGTGTATAATAAGCACCTATGTATATGTCTATGTGTTAAGTAATTCAAAATATTCGTGTTTTCGTAACATCTAAAGAGAAAACGGTTGAGAAAGTACAAGTTTTAATACCGTTTAACAAGTAAATTTGAAACGACCCAACTCCTTAGACCTTGTTAAGGATACAATCAAAAAACATATGCTTTTACATGGTAATACGTAACAACGGTGTATAAACGCCTCTTATTCAAACGGGTGTACGAATCACTAACTCTCGATTTTACGCGATTGTACGAGCCAACCGTAACGAAGTGACGTATGTACAATCTTATTTCAAGCAACCGTGTATAATAAGCACCTATGTATATGTTTTATGTGTTAAGTATTTCAAAATATTCATGTTTTCGTAACATCTAAAGAGAAAACGGTTAAAAAAGTACAAGTTTTAATACCGTTTAACAACTAACTGTGAAACGACCCAAGTCCTTAGACCGTGTTAAGGATACCATATAAAGAATACATGATTTTACATGGTAATACGTAACAACCGTGTATAAAGGCCTCTTATTCAAACGGGTGTACGAATCACTAACTCGATTTTACGTTATTGTACGAGCCAACCGTAACGAAGTGACGTCTGTACAATCTTATTTCAAACAACCGTGTATAATAAGCACCTATGTATATGTTTATGTGTTAAGTAATTCAAAATATTCATGTTTTTGTAACATCTAAAGAGAAAACGGTTAAAAAAGTACAAGTTTTAATACCGTTTAACAACTAACTGTGAAACGACCCAAGTCCTTAGACCGTGTTAAGGATACCATATAAAGAATACATGATTTTACATGGTAATACGTAACAACCGTGTATAAAGGCCTCTTATTCAAACGGGTGTACGAATCACTAACTCTCGATTTTACGTTATTGTACGAGCCAATCGTAACGAAGTGACGTCTGTACAATGTTATTTCAAACAACCGTGTATAATAAGCACCTATGTATATGTTTATGTGTTAAGTAATTCAAAATATTCATGTTTTTGTAACATCTAAAGAGAAAACGGTTAAAAAAGTACAAGTTTTAATACCGTTTAACAACTAACTGTGAAACGACCCAAGTCCTTAGACCGTGTTATGGATACAATATAAAGAATACATGATTTTACATGGTAATACGTAACAACAGTGTATAAAGGCCTCTTATTCAAACGGGTGTACGAATCACAAACTCTCGATTTTACGTTATTGTACGAGCCAACCGTAACGAAGTGACGTCTGTACAATGTTATTTCAAACAACCGTGTATAATAAGCACCTATGTATATGTTTATGTGTTAAGTAATTCAAAATATTCATGATTTTGTAACATCTAAAGAGAAAACGGTTAAAAAAGTACACGTTTTAATACCGTTTAACAACTAACTATGAAACGACCCAAGTCCTTAGACCGTGTTAAGGATACCATATAAAGAATACATGATTTTTACATGGTAATATGTAACAACCGTGTATAAAGGCCTCTTATTCAAACGGGTGTACGAATCACTAACTCTCGATTTTACGTTATTGTACGAGCCAACCGTAACGAAGTGACGTCTATACAATCTTATTTCAAACAACCGTGTATAATAAGCACCTATGTATATGTTTATGTGTTAAGTAATTGAAAATATTCATGTTTTTGTAACATCTAAAGAGAAAACGGTTAAAAAAGTACAAGTTTTAATACCGTTTAACAACTAACTGTGAAACGACCCAAGTCCTTAGACCGTGTTAAGGATACCATATAAAGAATACATGATTTTACATGGTAATATGTAACAACCGTGTATAAAGGCCTCTT
The DNA here is from genome assembly GCA_030169165.1 of Centaurea solstitialis. Taxonomy (NCBI): domain Eukaryota; kingdom Viridiplantae; phylum Streptophyta; class Magnoliopsida; order Asterales; family Asteraceae; genus Centaurea; species Centaurea solstitialis. The sequence continues at coordinate 131,420 of JARYMX010000033.1, read as the reverse complement.
ATTCAAACGGGTGTACGAATCACTAACTCTCGATTTTACGTTATTGTACGAGCCAACCGTAATGAAGTGACGTCTGTACAATCTTATTTCAAACAACCGTGTATAATAAGCACCTATGTATATGTTTATGTGTTAAGTAATTCAAAATATTCATGTTTTTGTAACATCTAAAGAGAAAACGGTTAAAAATGTACAAGTTTTAATACCGTTTAACAACTAACTGTGAAACGACCCAAGTCCTTAGACCGTGTTAAGGATACCATTTAAAGAATACATGATTTTACATGGTAATAGGTAACAACCGTGTATAAAGGCCTCTTATTCAAACGGGTGTACGAATCACTAACTCTCGATTTTACGTTATTGTACGAGCCAACCGTAACGAAGTGACGTCTGTACAATGTTATTTCAAACAACCGTGTATAATAAGCACCTATGTATATGTTTATGTGTTAAGTAATTCAAAATATTCATGTTTTGTAACATCTAAAGAGAAAACGGTTAAAAAAGTACACGTTTTAATACCGTTTAACAACTAACTATGAAACGACCCAAGTCCTTAGACCGTGTTAAGGATACCATATAAAGAATACATGATTTTACATGGTAATATGTAACAACCGTGTATAAAGGCCTCTTATTCAAACGGGTGTACGAATCACTAAACTCTCGATTTTACGTTATTGTACGAGCCAACCGTAACGAAGTGACGTCTATACAATCTTATTTCAAACAACCGTGTATAATAAGCACCTATGTATATGTTTATGTGTTAAGTAATTAAAATATTCATGTTTTTGTAACATCTAAAGAGAAAACGGTTAAAAAAGTACAAGTTTTAATACCGTTTAACAACTAACTGTGAAACGACCCAAGTCCTTAGACCGTTGTTAAGGATACCATATAAAAATACATGATTTTACATGGTAATATGTAACAACCGTGTATAAAGGCCTCTTATTCAAACGGGTGTACGAATCACTAACTCTCGATTTTACGTATTGTACGAGCCAACCGTAATGAAGTGACGTCTGTACAATCTTATTTCAAACAACCGTGTATAATAAGCACCTATGTATATGTTTATGTGTTAAGTAATTCAAAATATTCATGTTTTTGTAACATCTAAAGAGAAAACGGTTAAAAAGTACAAGTTTTAATACCGTTTAACAACTAACTGTGAAACGACCCAAGTCCTTAGACCGTGTTAAGGATACCATTAAAGAATACATGATTTTACATGGTAATAGGTAACAACCGTGTATAAAGGCCTCTTATTCAAACGGTGTACGAATCACTAACTCTCGATTTTACGTTATTGTACGAGCCAACCGTAACGAAGTGACGTCTGTACAATGTTATTTCAAACAACCGTGTATAATAAGCACCTATGTATATGTTTATGTGTTAAGTAATTCAAAATATTCATGTTTTTGTAACATCTAAAGAGAAAACGGTTAAAAAAGTACAAGTTTTAATACCGTTTAATAACTAACTGTGAAACGACCCAAGTCCTTAGACCGTGTTAAGGATACCATATAAAGAATACATGATTTTACATGGTAATATGTAACAACCGTGTATAAAGGCCTTTTATTCAAACGGGTGTACGAATCACTAACTCTCGATTTTTTTTTTGAGAGAAAAACCGGCAATATTATAAAGAAGAAAAAAGCCCGAAGGCAACAAAAGTTAACCAAGGACAAGCCCCAAGGTTAGCCAAACTAAAAAGGCAAAAAGCCAACCAAACAAAAAGCCAAAGAAAACCAAGCAACAACTACAAAACCAAGAAAAACAACCGAAAACACCCTCAACCAAGAAGACAGCCATCAATTAGTCGAATCAGGATCTTCAAAGGTCATCCAAGCCATCCTACGCAACACCACTTCCCTGATCTCCCTAATAACAAAAGGAACATCGTGTGTCCTATTACCAAACAGTCTACGATTTCTTTCCCTCCAAATACAATAGACCGTAGCTTGCAATGCCAGTCGTTGCTCCTTCTTCTTAGGACCATGACCATGAATCAACGCATCCCTAATATCATCCCACCTCTCCTCAAAACCAAATAAGCAAGTATCACGCTTTATGGTACGCCAAACCTCTAAAGCAAACATGCAAGAGAAGAAAAGATGATTGTGACTATCCATAGAAACCTTACACAGCGGACACTTCAAATCAGGCGGATCATGTTTCCAATAAAGTCTATCCTGAGTAGGAAGTCTTTTGTGGCAAGCAATCCACACACAAAAAGCATGTTTCGGTATACAACCTTTGAACCAAACCTCTTTTGCCCATTCTACTATCATTTGGTTGCCACAAAACTCATTATAAGCTTCCTTTACAGAAAAAGTACCCAACACGCCATTAGTACTTCTCCAACAAACCTCATCAGGCTGCGCATCATCTAAGAGAGGAACCTGATAATTTAAAAGATCCGGACAAACCTGAATCCACGAAGTTGGCCATGAATGCCCACAAGCCGTAACAACCTCTTTTACCGTAGATGAAGTAGTAAAACCCATATTCGAAAATCTACGATAAGGTAGCAAGTTCGAAAGAGCTCCACACTCCATCCAAGAGTCCGTCCATGCACAAGTATGATCACCATTACCTAAACGATGAAAAAAGAATCGTCTAGATAACGGTCTAAGCTCCAACAAATTACGGAAGATCCAAGACCAAGATGGTCTCGGCACAGCCGTCCAAACCGAACCACCATGCAAATAATGCCACTTTATCCACCGTACCCATAACGTCTGTCTATCAGAAGTAATATCCCATAAATGCTTTGCAATCATTGCTCTATTCCAAGTGGCCAGACGACGAATACCTAGACCTCCTTTGTCAATCGGTTGACAAACAACATCCCAAGAGAGTTTGCATTTACCTTGTGCAGATTCCCCTTGAGCCCAAAGGAACTTACGAAACAAAGCTTCCAACTCGTGTATCACTCCCGAGGGTAGAAGAAAGACTGACATCCAATAAAGCTGCAATGATTGTAGCACAGAAGATATCAGTAATTTCCTTCCTGCAAAAGACAATGCCTTTGTCTTCCAATTGTGAATACGCTTAGTAACCTTATCCACCAACACCTGATAATCCGAAACCCGAAGTCGAGAGGGAGAGAGCGGAACTCCCAAGTACCGGATAGGGAAAGTACCCGCATTAAACGGTAGTATTCCAAGTATAGCCAAGCGTGTACTCTCCGGAACATTTGCAAAAAACACTTCACTCTTCTCCAAGCTTGGCGCCATTCCCGACCATCCACGAAATAAATCCAATGCACGTTTAAGAACATCCACTGAAGCTACATCACCCCGAGTAAAGACAAATAGATCATCTGCAAAACAAAGGTGAGAAATCTCCAACGGTTCACAACCGGCGTGATAACCAAAGGATGAGTTCGCTTGCTGAATACACTGCTTTAAAGCCATGTTAAAACCCTCCATGACTAGAGTGAACAAATATGGGGATATTGGATCCCCCTGTCTGAGTCCTCTAGCCCCCTTAAAAAACCCCACTGATTCACCATTAATTGCTAAAGAAAAAGAAGACGTGTGAAGCATCTCCTTTATCCATGCAACTAATACAGGATGGAAACCAAACCCAGAAAGTAAAGAGAGAATATACGTCCAATCAACCGTATCATAAGCCTTCCGGATATCTATCTTAAACGCACACCTTGGAGGCCCAGTTTGTTTTTGGTAGCCAGACACTAACTCATGAGCAAGAAGAATATTATCAGAAATTCTTCTACCCGGAATAAAAGCCGATTGGCTTCTACTCACAAGTTGATCCAAAAACGGCTTTATGCGCTCAGAAACAATCTTGGATATGCATTTATAAATAACAGAACAGCAAGAGATGGGCCGATAGTCCCCTACTTTAGACGCATTAGGGCACTTAGGAATCAAACAAATAAGAGTATGATTAACCTCCTTAAGCAGCCGTCCAGAGTAAAAGAAATTATGAACCGCAATCATAACGTCCTCTCCAACGATATCCCATGCAGACTTAAAAAACTTTGACGTGAAACCATCCGACCCCGGCGCCTTATCATTCCCAATGCCAAAGATAGCATCTCTAATTTCCTCATCCGTGATAGGCCGAATGATATAATTTGCCTCTGTCAAAGTAAGTTTCGGCCCATACAAGGAAGATGGGATGCTGCCATTTACACTCACATCACGGGTACCAAGAATATTTTCAAAATGATGTAAAAAGGTAGTCCCCACACCATCTCCTAATATGAAATTCCCATTTTGATCAATGACCGAATGAATGAAAGACCTACCCCGCTTCTCTTTCACACATTTATGAAAATATTTGGTATTCATGTCTCCCTCCTTCAACCAGTGCACCTTTGCTCTTTGCCGAAAGAAACACTCCTCATCCGCCGAAGCTTGTTGATAAGCCAAAAAAAGATGAGCTAAGTCTTCTTGAAGGTCCTTGTTACCCGGATCCAAATCCAAAGCAGTTTGAATAGCGTCCAACTCAACTTTTAACGACACCACCCGCTTAGAAACATCTCCATATCTCGTTCGAAGTTGGCGTAGAGGCTTCTTTAAGGCTTTCAGCCTACACATAAGTTGATGCATAAACGATCCAAAGGCCGGGACTTGCCACATCTGTCCAACAACATTTTTGTAATTAGGATGATCCACAACAAAGTTATCAAACCGGAATCCACTCACGACTTTCCGTATATCAGCACCAAAAGAAATCAGTCCCGGAGAATGGTCCGAAACTCCTCTTGGAAGAAACCGTACACTCGCATCTCTAAACATAGTCGTGAATTCCACATTACATAGAATACGATCCAACTTCCTTAGGACACCATCTCCTCCGAGGGGTTTTTGACACCACGTGTATTGGATACCACTATAAGAAACATCAAACAACTCCACATCCTCAATGCACAAGAAAAATTCCTCCATATCCAAACTGCGCCTCGAAGAACCTCCAAACCCGTCATGTTGAAAAAGCATAGCATTAAAATCCCCCATGACAACCCATGGTTGTTTATTCATTAGAACCTGAGCCTTCCTTAACCCAGACCATAACTCCCGACGAGCCACCGTAGTGTTCGCTCCATATACAAAAGTTGCATAAAACGGTTCATCCAATCCTTTAGGTCTAATCAAGCAGTGAATATACTGAGAATGAGAATCAACCAACATTATATCAACCGTACGCATATCCCAAGCAACAATAATTCGTGCTCCCGAATCACAACAGGCCACATTAGACACCCAACTCCAATTTCGAAAAGCCAACTCACAAACAGAAGGAAGCTTATCATGCAAGACTTTCGATTCAACAATAGCACAGACAGACACACCATGAGTAGCAATCAAATCCCTAACCCCTTCCTGTTTTATTCGGGTATTAAAACCCCGAATATTCCAACAAAGGAAATTAATCATTGACATGTGGGTTTAGAGGACGTAACACCCCCACTCCCAACCGGTCCCCTATTCCGTTGAGAAGTATTCCCTGTTCCTGCCGAGCACAGCTTACCAGCCATCCCACCAACAATCCTCTCATCACTATTCAGTACCGCAAAGCGATTTGGATTCTTCAAAATGCCCTTAATGGGTGGTTTCTGTGCCATAGCATCCACAACAGTGGAAATCAAAGGTGGGATATTTGGATCTACAACCGGATCCTTTGCACCCTTCTCTTGATCATTCTTGTTGTTATTCACCCCTGAATGTGGCTCCTTCACTATGGGTTTATCAATAGCAACATCCTTATCCCCTTTTTGCAGCGTTTCCTCCTTATCCAACCTGTTAACTACTACTGCACCACTTGATTCAGTTTCCGCACTTGCGTCCTCATTCTTATCAAGGTCAACCACAGACGTATCCACCACTGAAGTCCCTACATCAACTGGTTTTGGAGTATCACTAGTATTAGTACTTTTTGGCTTCCATTGCTTCCTAGTAACCGTAGTAAACCCCTCCGAGTCGACCTCCTGATTATTCTTCTTCTTTGAATCCACAACAACCGCTTTCGCACATCCAGATCGTTTGTGACCAAAAACCAGACAGTGGTTACATTGTATAGGTTCCCAAATGTATTCCACCCGTACCTTTGCCACCGTATCAGCTTCACCATTGACACTAGGGATGACTACATCAATTTCACGTTTGAGTTCCCCTACGGCCCAAGTGTCAACCAAAACTTTTGCAAAGCCAGGTCTACCCCATGCACGATCACACATTGAGGCCGTGGCAGCGTCCATCTGCTTTGGAATTCCAAGTGTGCTTGCAATACGTCCAATACCCTCAACATTAAATGCTACCAACGGGATATTATGTAACTTCACCCACAACGGGCACATAGAATGAACAGGCTTGGATAAGCCCTTCGAAGGATCCCATTTAAACGCAAATAAAGGTGCATCACGAATAAACAACGGGCCTTGTTCAACCACATGAGTACAGCCACCCTCATCATTGAACTTGAAAAAATACACTCCACTAGCATTCATCATGATATCCGTGAATCCATACTTACCCCATGCACGAGTTACGGCCTGTTTGACCACCGAAAAGGGAACCCTAGGTCCCAAGAAATACCCATACATTGTTGAGTTATACTTCAAAACTGCTTTTTTTGCTAAATCCAGCGGTAAAGCAACCCTAACATCTGCCTTGGACACGGGAGGATAAAAGTTTAGAACATTGGAGCCACCACCCCCAACTGCCGCAGCATAGCTACATTCTCCTGGAGTAAGCTTTAACCTAGGATCAGTCGGAGTAAGCCGTTCAAAAACAGAAACTCTCGAGGTTCCCCCCGGATCCACCTGTTCAGCCATACCCACCAGGATTTTACCCACACCAAGAAAATCAAGCTAGGTTCAGGTTAGACTAACCTTGACGAGACAACGAAGATTACACTTTCGTGCAATGCTGAAGTCCCACAAAAGATTAGCGATTTAGAACCACACTTGAATTTTCCTAGACGAACAAAATCCAAAACGGGTCAAAACAGAAACGACAAAAAAGTCGTATCTTCCACAACACGAGAAGAACTGATGCACAAAGAAAACGTAGTCGCCAAGCCACCACGCGCCAACCAGTTCTGTTCCCCACACGCCAACAACTCACAAACCCTAGCCGCCAAAACGCCGACGTAAAGAACACGACAACGAATCCGAAGCTACGTAGTTGCAGGTGACGTCAGCCCTCAACCCTGAAACCCTACAGCCGGAAACGAACCCGTAGTCGATGTCCCCTAGCAGCCCTAAACAAGAACGACAGCTAGCCGACAAAGAAGAAACCCTAGCGGCCGATTAATCAAAGCAACCGTAAAGCTGTTCCCTGGCAGCCGACAAGAATGAAAACGCTGACGCAAGCCCTAGTATTCAGCTCCCTGACTCGATTTTACGTTATTGTATGAGCCAACCGTAACGAAGTGACGTCTGTACGATGTTATTTCAAACAACCGTGTATAATAAGCACCTATGTATATGTTTATGTGTTAAATAATTCAAAATATTCATGTTTTTGTAACATCTAAAGAGAAAACGGTTAAAAAAGTACAAGTTTTAATACCGTTTAACAACTAACTATGAAACGACCCAAGTCCTTAGACCGTGTTAAGGATACAATATAAAGAATACATGATTTTACATGGTAATACGTAACAACAGTGTATAAAGGCCTCTTATTCAAACGGGTGTACGAATCACAAACTCTCGATTTTACGCAATTGTACGAACCAACCGTAAGGAAGTCCTCTCTGTACAATCTTATTTCAAACAACCGTGTATAATAAGCACCTATGTATATGTCTATGTGTTAAGTAATTCAAAATATTCGTGTTTTCGTAACATCTAAAGAGAAAACAGTTAAGAAAGTACAAGTTTTAATACCGTTTAACAAGTAAATTTGAAACGACCCAACTCCTTAGACCTTGTTAAGGATACAATCAAAAAACATATGCTTTTACATGGTAATACGTAACAACGGTGTATAAACGCCTCTTATTCAAACGGGTGTACGAATCACTAATTCTCGATTTTACGCGATTGTACGAGCCAACCGTAACGAAGTGACGTATGTACAATCTTATTTCAAGCAACCGTGTATAATAAGCACCTATGTATATGTTTTATGTGTTAAGTATTTCAAAATATTCATGTTTTCGTAACATCTAAAGAGAAAACGGTTAAAAAAGTACAAGTTTTAATACCGTTTAACAACTAACTGTGAAACGACCCAAGTCCTTAGACCGAGTTAAGGATACCATATAAAGAATACATGATTTTACATGGTAATACGTAACAACCGTGTATAAAGGCCTCTTATTCAAACGAGTTTACGAATCACTAACTCTCGATTTTACGTTAGTGTACGAGCCAACCGTAACGAAGTGACATCTGTACAATTTTATTTCAAACAACCGTGTATAATAAGCACCTATGTATATGTTTATGTGTTAAGTAATTCAAAATATTCATGTTTTTGTAACATCTAAAGAGAAAACGGTTAAAAAAGTACAAGTTTTAATACCGTTTAACAACTAACTGTGAAACGACCCAAGTCCTTAGACCCTGTTAAGGATACCATATAAAGAATACATGATTTTACATGGTAATACGTAACAACCGTGTATAAAGGCCTCTTATTCAAACGGGTGTACGAATCACTAACTCGATTTTACGTTATTGTACGAGCCAACCGTAACGAAGTGACGTCTGTACAATCTTATTTCAAACAACCGTGTATAATAAGCACCTATGTATATGTTTATGTGTTAAGTAATTCAAAATATTCATGTTTTTGTAACATCTAAAGAAAAAACGGTTAAAAAAGTACAATTTTTAATACCGTTTAACAACTAACTGTGAAACGACCCAAGTCCTTAGACCGTGTTAAGGATACCATATAAAGAATACATGATTTTACATGGTAATACGTAACAACCGTGTATAAAGGCCTCTTATTCAAATGGGTGTACGAATCACTAACTCTCGATTTTACGTTATTGTACGAGCCAACCGTAACGAAGTGACGTCTGTACAATGTTATTTCAAACAACCGTGTATAATAAGCACCTATGTATATGTTTATGTGTTAAGTAATTCAAAATATTCATGTTTTTGTAACATCTAAAGAGAAAACGGTTAAAAAAGTACAAGTTTTAATACCGTTTAACAACTAACTATGAAACGACCCAAGTCCTTAGACCGTGTTATGGATACAATATAAAGAATACATGATTTTACATGGTAATACGTAACAACAGTGTATAAAGGCCTCTTATTCAAACGGGTGTACGAATCACAAACTCTCGATTTTACGAGTTGTACGAACCAACCGTAAGGAAGTCCTCTCTGTACAATCTTATTTCAAACAACCGTGTATAATAAGCACCTATCTATATGTGTATGTGTTAAGTAATTCAAAGTATTCGTGTTTTCGTAACATCTAAAGAGAAAACGGTTAAGAAAGTACAAGTTTTAATACCGTTTAACAAGTAAATTTGAAACGACCCAACTCCTTAGACCTTGTTAAGGATACAATCAAAAAACATATGCTTTGTAAGTGCAAGAAACAGTGGATCAAACAATCAAATCTTCATTTCATTATGTAAATCTTTACAATATGAACTTTCTCTCTCTAGAATCTCTCTCTAGAACTCACTAATGAATATTACCATTAAGCTCCTACTCACAAGTCACTCTCACTAACTCCTTCTAACACTCTATATATACCCTTGACCTCAACATACACATACATTGACTTTACTAATTACATCTTTGACTTTTCTATTAAATGCTTTGACTTTGACTTTGATGCTTGACTTTCTTCTTTGACTTTCATCCTTTAACAATGTTTGACTTGAATATTATTTCCTCATCTTGAGATCTCGGATACAATAATATTTGCTCTAACAATCTCCCCCTTTGTATTCGAGATCACTCTTCAAAATGAGCTTCAGCTTTAACGATCTTCTGTCTTCAAGTCAAACAGACTTTCTCCAATTACAAAAGCCATACAACAAACAATCTCCCCATTTATGCAAGCATCATCTTCAGAGCAAAGTCTTCAAACATGAACTCGTCTTTTAGAAAAGCATAATTCTTCTCTTGAATCAAAAACACTGTAGATCACTTGAATCAATCCACTACACTGTCAAGCTTCTTAACCAACTTTGATATCCTTGACCAATCCAACATTCTCATCAATCTTCACAACTTGATATCAACCTTTAAATCCAAGGCTTTTCAACCTCAGATTCAAAAGATTCAAATTCAGAATTCTCTTTAGCTCCCCCTTAACTCTTGCTTTCTTCTTTCAAACACTTTATCAATTATTCCTCTTCATTCATATTTCCTCTCAATCCACCATCAGAATGTTCTTCAAATGTTTTCATCTTCAACTCTTGACACTATCATCTTTTTCTTCATGAAATATCAACACTTGTATCACTATCAACATTGATACTTGATTTACTGTTAATGTAGAGTTTATATAAGAAGTTGAGGGACTTGAAGTGTAACTTTCTATTTTCTTAGGGTTGGGGTATAAATACCCCAATGCCTTTGTTTTGTAAAGTTGGACGTTCATTTTGCAATGAGATAGACTTGTGACTTTCTCTCTACATCTCTCTACATGCTTTCTCTCTCTACATGTTTCTCTTATGTTCTTGAGTTTCTAACTCAATCTTGTTAAGATTGTGTTAGATTTGGATTCATTCACACTAACAAGTGGTATCAGAGCTGGATCTACTACATTTTTGATGAAGATTCTCATGGATTGAAGCAAAGATTTGAAGATTTGAAGCTTTGAAGATAGTCATCAATGGAGGTTCATGAAGACTTGAAGAGTTTTTGAGTTGTTTGATGATTTTTTTTTCATGAATTCATGTGTGAATTCATGAATTAGAGTGATGTTTGAACAGGATTTAGATAGGATTTGAGGTAAAATTGAAGGTTTTAGCTAGATTTTTGAGAAAAAGTTGTGAAAAAGTTCATCTTCATATGTCTCGAGTCTAGTGTATCTTCATATGTCTCGAGTCTTTTGCATGTTCATATGTCTCGAGTCTCATCTCGAGACTACGTGAAGGCATCTCGAGTCGTGATTGATTAAGTCACGAGATAAGTCTCGAGTTGGGTTGTTAGAGTACAAGACAAGGAAGGCAACTCGAGTGTTTGTCTGTTTGTGACGCGTGAAAAATACTCGAGACAGCACACGAGATATCATCTCGAGTGATACTGTTCATCACTCGAGACAAGTTAGCAAGGGTTGATTCGATCACGAGACAATACACTCGAGACAGTATCTCGAGTTGCACTATTCAACACTCGAGACAGTATCTCGAGCATCCCTATTCAATACTCGAGACTGTATCTCGAGCATCCCTGTTCAACACTCGAGACAGTATCTCGAGCATTCCTGTTCATCACTCGAGACAGCATCTCGAGTTGGAAGTGCAATTCATTCGAGACAGTATCTCGAGTCTCAGACAACATCTCGAGTGTCACATTTCACACTCGAAACATCTAAAAGGTTGAGAATCTGAGAAAATTAGTAGAAAAGATCCTGAATCAAAATGAATCCAATTAACAAAAGGGAAGATTTGGCAATGGGATCTGACTCAAAAGCACCAGTATTATTCAAAGATGAATATGAGCTATGGGTTGCAAGATTCAGACTGTTTGTAAAGCGAAAAGATAAAGGCAATTTGATTTTAAAATCAATTGACTATGGAGCAAAACCATTGCCTACACATGTGGTTAATGGAGTAAGAGTAGTGAAAGAGGTTGAAGAGATGGATGATGCTGAGAAAACACAGTACTTGATAGATCTGGAAGCACATAACTGTTTAATTCAAGCTATTCCAAATGACATATATAGAAAGCTTGATAGCTATGATGATTCAGCAAAATCCATCTGGGATCAGTTAGAGAAGATCATGCTAGGATCTAAAGTGGGAAATCAGTTAAGGATAACTACTCTGATGGACAAGTATGAAAACTTCAAGATGAAGGATGGTGAATCTCTTGAAGACGCTTATGACAGATTTGTTATACTAATGAATGATATGAAGAAGAACAGAATTCATAGATCAGAGATGGATTTTAGTGTAAAATTCATAAACAATCTGTCTTTAGAGTGGAAGCCATTTACCAGATTTGTAAAGCAACACAAAGCACTAAATGAGCTAAAAGTATATGAAGTATATGAGAATTTGAAACTGTTCGAAGAAGAAGTTGAAGAGGCTGTGTTGGAAAAACAGAAGAAAGAAAAAGCTGAACAAGAATCTCTTGCACTGCTAACTGAAAGAAAGAAAGGAAAGGGTGTTATCAAGAAAGGCAAGGCAAAAGTTTTTGAAGTAGATGATGATGAGGATGAAGAAGAAAGTGAGGATGAAGAAAGAGATTTGATGTTTCAAAGCTTACTGACTTTAACAGAGGCATACAGAAAGAAGTACTACAATAAACCAAGCTCCAACAACAGACGATTTGCATCCAGAGGAAGAAATGTCAACAGAATGGGCAATTTCAATCAAGGTCAGATGTATGCTCAAAGAAATTCAGGTAACTATGTTGATAAATATGCCAACAAGGGAGTTGAAGAAGAAAAGGAGACTGCTGAGGTTACTGAGGAGAAAAAGACAAATGAAAACATCACGTGCTTCAAGTGCGGGAAAAAGGGGCATGTGGCAAGGATATGTCCAGCGAAGATGTCAAAAGTTGAAATTCTCAAGAAAAAGTTAGAATTGGCAGAAAAACAGGAGCAAGGGTTAGTGCTGATGGCTGATGATGAAGAGTGGCTTGATGTTTCAGATACAGAAGATCAAGCACAAATGTGTTTCATGGGATTGATGGAGGAGGAGTCAGATGATGAGGAAGAGAAAGATGCTGACCCTCAAATGGTAAATGATCCTCATTTCATAGAATTTAAAAACAAATTGCTTGAAATGACAAATCCAATTCATTTGAAAAATCAAGAACTTGAAATTGTCATTTCAAAGCAAACTCAAGAACTTACTGATTTAACTCAACAAAGAGATAATCTTCTGTCTATGGTTGATAAGTTGAATGAATCAGTAAGTGAACTTGAGTATCTGCAACAACAAAATAAAATTTTAAAGTCCGAAATTGAGTTTCTAACTCTCAGTTTAATATCAGAAAAAGATAATGCTTCTTCTTTAAATAAAACAATTTCAGAATTGAACTTTAAACTTTACAAGATTGGACAATCTGAGCACACATTTTTTCTCAATAAACCATATGCAGATAGAGATTTATTTTCAAAAGAAGGTCTTGGTTTTAAAAATCCTCAATATCTGAAAAAGGCCTTAGAGGAAAAACCTGCATTTTATGATCTCACTGATTTAAGAATGAGTGCTCGATTTCCAATATTAAAAGGTTTTGAAATGAAAGAAGAGTTTTCTGAAATGCAAGAGATAAAGAAGCATGATCCATTGTATCATGGTGAAAAATATCACAGAGTTAAATTTGTATATAGCTCTGAAAATTTGAAAATCAAATCACCTGTAACAATGGATACTTCAGATTTGTTTGTACAGACGGAATCACAGAGTGAATATGATGGTGTGTTAAAACCATATGTTCCGACACTAGAACTTGAAGCCAAAATTTCTGAATTAGAAATCAAAATTAAAGAGTTATCAGAACAAAATGAAATCCTTCTTTCTAAAAGTAAGAATTTTTTAACTTGGGATTCTTCTGAGACAGATTCAAAATCTTTGGTTTCTGATATTCTAAGTGAATTAGTTTCATCTGTGTCGAACTCTATTTTTGACATACCAGATTCTCAATGTGATTCTGTATCTATGAAGTCATCCACAAATCAGAATTCATCATCTAATGTATACTCTGATGGCTTAGATGATGAACAGGAAGAAACTTTCAGAGTTGTCACATCTGATGGTTATGTGGAATATAAGGAACCATCAGCTATGTCTTCAACTGATGTTTTGAAACCTTATCAGCTGAAAGTAGTTGATGATACACTACCTGTTATATGTGAATCATCTAAATCTCAGACGGCAAGTGAATCGCCGAATTCACAGTCAGATGAATTAATACATGGATCATCTTCTTTTGGTTCTTCTAAAGTCTCAGATAATTCTGTCCAAGAAGATATCATTCGTTTAAAGAAGAAACATGAATCTGTCAATAAACAATTTCAAAATACAATCAAACAACTGAGAGTAGAACTCGCTCATCATAAATGTGATTCAAAATTTTGGTCGAGCAAGTGTAGTTCTTTAACTAAAAGTTACGACAGATTAGTTGAAAGACTATCTGTATATGAAGAGGGACTACATTATGCTGGTAAGAATCAAAAGATTGCTACTCCTTCAGTTACTGAAAGTTATATAAAGAACATTCGTTTTACTCAGGGTGTGCAATCAATGTTGCGACATTTTCAAAAACAAATTGATTTGAAAAAGCAAAATCCTAATATTGAGTCTTCTGAAAAATCTGAGGAAGTTTCTACTCATACTCAGTCTAATACTTTCAAGCTCAAACCTTTTGATATCTGTGCAAATGTGTCTACAGATGATGTGAGTTTTCCTGTGAAGAAGAGAAGACAGAAGAAGACAAAGAGTCGGTTTAGAAAGCAAGTGTATAGTATGCAGTTTTCATCTAGTTTTGTCACTCCTCCTAATAGACGGAGTCATTTTTCTTTCAATAAGAATCATGTACCTTCTAATAATTCCAGTATTAATAAAAAGGATACTATGATTTCTTCAAAATTAAATCATCTGGATGAAACTCATACTATGACTACTACTACTTCCACTCTTCAGTCGTCTGTCTCTACTTTCTTACCATTTAGAAAGTCTATTGTGCGCCAAGGAATCAAATATTTTTGGGATCCAATCTCACGTGTGTATAAGACTTTTTCTCCACAAGGACCCATTTTTAAATGGGTTCCTAAATCTGCTTGATTTTATTTATTGCAGGCCAGTCATAAGTGGTACCTTGATTCTGGGTGCTCCAAACATATGACTGGAAGAAAAGAGATCCTGTCCAATTATAAAGAAGAATATGGTGGATCTGTAAAGTTTGGTAACAATGAATTAGCTCCGGTAGTTGGTCAAGGTGACTGTTAGTGTGAATGAATCCAAATCTAACACAATCTTAACAAGATTGAGTTAGAAACTCAAGAACATAAGAGAAGTATGTAGAGAGAGAAAGTAAGTAGAGAAATGTAGAGAGAAAGTCACAAGTCTATGTCATTGCAAATGCACGTCTAAACTTACAATACAAAGGCATTGGGGTATTTATACCCCAACCCTAGGAAATAGAGAATTACACTTCAAGTCCCTCAACTTCTTATATAAACTCTACATTAACAATCTCCCCCTTTTATAAAGAAGGAGGGACTTACAAAAGAAATTTGAAAAAAAACAACTTCTATCTTTGCTTAACAGAAGGTCTTCTCAACTTGAACTTGATCTCAGCAAACCTGATATCATTTCTCAGCCTGAGTCTTCTATCTATCTCTTGAACAAAATGCTTGATCAAAACTTTATCAGCTGCTGAGATGTCATGAACGTTTTGTCTATCCATTTGCAGTCTAGTGTTCAGACCATCCATCACCATCTTCAGAGTGTCATCACAGTATAACATCACCTCATGGGAATACATTCTCTTCTTATTTCCCAAAGCATCCGGATACACACAAGAGATTTCAGTCTCATCAGCATCATAAAATACGGTGTACATGACCAGATCCTTTTCACTTCCAACTAGACTTCTTCGAGGCTTGTGACAAAACAGCTTAGAAGTCCAATTCTCCAACCCAAGCTGAAAATCATATAAGTGAGCTAAAGAGATAGATACTTTGACATGTCTAACAATTGCAGTTAATGCAATTATTTCCTCCTCAGTTCTGAATGCCTTCCCTTTTAGATCATACAAGATCCCAAGTATCACATCAAAGCTCACATCTTGAAAATCTGCCTCTGTAATCGTATACTCTTTTCCATCTTCTCTAGTAAAAGAAATTACTGGATAGAGATAATTACTCAGCTTGTTTGTCTTGTAGCTCTTTACACTCACAAACTTGTAATTTGACACTAATAGTTCTCTTCTTTGCCTGTTCACCCTTCTCATATGAATGTACTCCTTTCTAAGCTCTGTCTTCAAGTTTTCTATTCCATACAGCTTCACATAGCTTAACTTTCTCTCATGATAGCAGAAACGACTTTTATACCTCTCTTCCAAGTACTTTCCTGTTGCTCTGGTGAATCGATCCCATTCAGTCCGCTTTAGAAATTTTCCAGAGCTAGCCTTCATCTTTTCCCACAATTCTATCTTCTTCGGGTCAACTGGCATAAGATCATCTTGAGGCAATACTTCTTCTAGACTCGGTCCCTCCACATCATCCACAGGTTTCTCCTTTTCAAAATCAAACTCTACGTCATCGAACATATCTTTCAATCTAAAATCCTCTTCACATCTTGCCTCTTGAACCTCTTCATTTGGCACTTGATAGTCTCTGATTTCAGAAGCTACATTCTCAAGAAGTGCTAGAACTCTATCTATTTCAGATGTAGAACTAGACGCCCCTGAGAACTTTACTCCTCTTTCTTCAGCTCTTTCCTCAGGCATTTCTTCTTGTACCGAACCCAGAAAGTCTAGAGTAGATTGCAAACCCAGTTCTGTTTCCATCATTTCATTACCCGTTAAAACAATTGCATCCCTGTGACGAGCTGGTTGCTTCTCTCTCGGAGGCCTTTCCTCAAATCTTTCAACAATCCTGACTCTAGGAGAAGTTGGTTCCCTAGACGACGACTCTTCCAACCGTCTACGTTTCCTCTCCCCCTCATGACGATCATGATCATCATGATCATCATGCCTTCGAGTTGGTCGTCTAGCAGCCACTTGACACGTTTCCTCTATCCCGCGAATCCGTTCTGATAACTGAGACAGACCGTCTGTAAACATCTTGTTAATCTCTGTAAAAGTCCGTGTAAGAGAAGCATCGAGAACTTGTTGAAACTGTTGAAACTCTGTGTGGGTGACAAGATGAGCTTGATCACGTTGTTCACGAATGGCTTGTTGTTGAAGAGCCGTTTGTTGTTGTAGAATACCCACAAGATCAGTATCCTCAGAAGCACCAGACTCCAAGAGTTTAGAGAACAACAAACCCTTTAGCTCTGGTATTGTGAGAGAGTCAGTCGCGGATTGAGAAGGCTGAGCTGGAGGATCAGGCATCGGAGCCTTGCCTTTCGCCAAAGTTGCAACTTGCTTTTCCAAAGCAGAAATACGGGCCGTTTGTTGCTTGATTACAGTTGCCATCTGCTCATTGTTCGCCCGATACATGGATCTCGTAATAAGTTGATCCGCAGTGGCAACCACATGAATACGCGACAAATCAATATCAGGTGAGGAGGCAGAACCATGTGGAGGAGGTACTGAAGTTGATGGTGTAGATGATGCTGATGAAGCAGGTACTGTGGATGATGGAGATACGGAAACTGAGGCAGATGAGAAACTACCAACGGGTGTTGAGGAAGAACCCAGAATGGTAGACTGCTGCCTAAGCTCTGTGATAATCGGAGATACGGGTAAACTAACACCGAGGTCACTTAGACTTCTCGTTGATCCAAAGGTAGAACCTAAGGAACCCATGTTCAGCGTTGGCATGATGTTAGCACTGATGGGATTTCCCTCCGGTCCTCGCAAGCCCGCAACAAATGCAGAACTTACTCCGGTGGTTCCGGCAGGGCTACTAAAGCCTCCTGCAAAGGTGGTTTGCACCGGTGTCCTAACCAAAGAAAGAGTTGCATCAGATACAATTGGTTCTAGACTCGATGTGCTTTGAATTGAAGTCGTGGGCGGGGCAGCTGCCTCACTATATCGGTACCACCAACCTCCAAATGAGGAATAGGTACAAGTTGTGATAAATCCCCGTGAGAAATTGAAACTACCGTTTGTTGAGAAACGGTAGAGTGGTTGAGTTGGGTTGTGCATTGCATGAGTGGGGATCTCATGTCTTGGTCAATAGGTGGTGGCAACAGATGCTCACCCCTAGTGGATGTGGCTACCCAGCTAGACTCGGCTTGGGGAGGGGTTTGTACTTCTTTTCTGGCCCCTATCTCACACTCACCATCTTTTTCTCCTTCCCCTTCACTCATCCTCACATCCGGATTTTCAACTAATACTCCCTCATCCGTCCTTATTTCACCGAGAGTCAACAGTCGACTCGAGCCTTGGTCAGGCATATCAGCATCATCATCACTATCATCATCATCCGAAGCTTGAAGTTCTTCGGTTTGAGCATCCATGTCACATGCAGCATCGGAGTCCGAAGGAAGTACGAGTGTATCCTCGGAAGAAACTGAGCCGGAAGACTCATAACCCATCAGAATTGTAAGCCGTTGATCCATCTCACTTGGAGTGTACAAAGGTACATGTTGCACAAGTTGTGCCTGCGGTGGTTCAACTACATGTTCACCAAAGGATTCAAGTACATCCATATCAAGCGGAGATAAAGCATAATCCACAAGTTGTTCATCATCATCTTGTTCAATAAACGGCTGATTAACGGCATGCTCATCATCAACAGCTGCAAAGACATCATCCATTTGTACGGCCGAGCTGATCTGTCCGATATGCGCAGCAACATTCGCAGTAGAAGAATGTGCTGGCTGATCAGGGAGGTCCCCACCAAGACCCCTCTCGGTATTTTCCCTCTGCTCACCCTGACCAGGATCCCGTGATCTCTGGTCCCTAATTACTATACCCTCACTTCTACGGATGGCATCCTGGGAAGGTCCCGCCGGTTCTGGTTGGACCATAGATGCATATCTTGCCCTATACTCTCTAACACACTTAACCCCCTGATCAGCATACGCAAGAAGTTCACTAAACAGTGGAATCTCCGGACCAAAAACTGTTGGTGGATATCTAACCGACTGAAACGGAAAATGCTTGACTTTGACCGAGTTGAGTCGCCTTGGAATCTCTGGATTCTGCTCCATCGCACTCGCAATCAGAATACTTAGAAAACGAGGATACGCCAAATGATTAGGGTTCCTGCCCTTGAACTCGTGCATGTCGTGAAATATCAGTGCTGCATAATCGTAGTGTCGATTAAACAACACTCCTTGAAAAAGTAGAAACATGGACTGTGTGGCCGTGTCGTGAGCTGTCTTCTTCCCAGTCAAGCAACGGTTCAAGATAGTGAACAAGGTGTTGTAGGTAGGAGGCAGATTCGTCTTGTTGAACCCGGAAGTTGTATTCAAGTCTGCATTGTAGCCAATCGAACGCACACTGGCTATAGCTTCATCAACACTATCAAATGATTCAAACTGAACTGCACCCGGTCGACTCGTAGCCGAAGGAAATCCCAACAAATGTCGGAATTTGTTGAGTCCAAAGTTGATTGTAAAGTGATCCACCCTTGTCGTGTAGTAACACCGATCTTCCGTCTCATGAAACTCCAATAGTTTCCAGGCTTGTTGTACATAAATGAGAGGAACATCAGCCTCTTTCGTCAAAGGTACAAATAACGGATGATTCTTCAGGATTTCTGCTATCACCGGAGCTTTGGTCTTCGCATGTACCGAATATACCACATTATTCGGTTTTTCATCAAGAAAGAGAGCAGCTTGCAATAGTTGTCGATCGGCATCTAGGTGAGGTTGATGCATGGAGGTGCGTTCGGATAAGACACGTGGAATTTCCAGTGACTCGGTGTCTGGGAAAACGTAGTCTGCCATATCTGATACATTTACACGGGATTAGATCGTTAAACAAAACATTATCACTGTATTATTTTTATTACGCTTTGAAAAACATGGATTTGAATGAAAAATCCATTAAGTGTGGGACATTGAATATTTATGAAGAAAGAATGACCACGAATGATATATAATGAACTCAGTAAAAATACCAACCAAAAAGTTATGACATTTTTAGTTTAGTTAGTTTATTATGACGGATAACATCTATTATATAAACTGATCACGGTCCTATCCTATTAATGTCCATTGTATAAAATACTGAGTTCAAAACATATACATTGAATTGAAGGTCATTTACGATCAAAGTATTCGTTCATCCAAGTCCATATGATTCGAACAATGAATCATGCACACTTATGTTTTAAAATATGATCATCAAGGAATACAAACCCAAGTTGTTTACCCCGTATTAGATGAGTGTTTACAAAAATTACGTATTTACTATCCTATTCGGTATATGATAATGAGTGAATACCTATAGGAATCGTAAAGACTTGGAAATCGGTTACAATAACACACACTAAACAGCTAATACAAGGGGTAAAATACTAAGTTTTTGGCTTCAAACAGGCTTCGGCTTCAATAATCTTCGCTTGAACAGGAACAATCCAGAAAAATTGAATTGTAGATTTGAATGAAGTATTTATAGGAGAGATTTGAAAATGATGAGTATGCCACGTGTCACAATCTTATTCGCGTGTCAGACTCGAAACCGCGTGAATATAGAACGTCTCGAGATACACACGGACACGGAACGGACTCGAGATAGACTCGAGATATACTCGAGATGGGCTCGAGATGGACTCGAGATAGTTATTTGAACACTCAACGGTCTCAAGATAGGAAATAATACGCGGAAGAGACTCGAGATAGACTCGAGATGACTCGTGAACACTCGAGATGACACGTGGACACTCGAGATGACACGTGGACACTCGAGATGACACTTGCACCACTCGAGATAGTCTCGAGATAAACGCTTGCGTGACTCACACTCGAGATAGACTCGAGATGGCCACTCTCACATGATCTGCACTCGAGATGGACTCGAGATAGATACGCATGTGACTTATACTTGCATGGCACTCGAAATAGACGTCTCACATGACATACACTCGAGATACATACCCGAGATACACTCGAGATACATACTCTAAATACACTCGAGTTGAATACTCGAGATGGACTCGAGACACAAACATCCATAACACTCTCAAGATATACACTCGAGATATACACTCGAGTTAAGGACTCGAGATGCCAACCCAATACATGATCATCTCGAGATATACACTCGAGACATGCAATTACGTCAAACACTCCCCCTTGACCATTACTCCCCCTATACCTGAGCATACCTGAACCATCTGAAAGAATGAAACAATTACCAGTATGATTGTCTGAGATACTCCCCCTGAACTGATGCAAGCACTTGAAACACAGATTAGTAGACAAAAATAAATGTACTAAAACACTGTAGAGAAAGAGAACTAACTAACTGAAAAATAGAATTAAAATCAAAACGAAACAAGTAATTATAGATATACGGACTACAAGAATATACAATTAGACCACTAAGTGTATAGCAATGTAATCCGTATATAAAGAATTACCCAATATCTGATATTTAAATCTTTTTATCAATCATACCAAGTCTGGAGATTAGAAACTTGAAGCGCTTCTCATCTAAAGCCTTGGTAAATAGATCTGCTAGCTGATATTCAGTATTGACAAAATATAGTTCAATGTTCTCTTTTTCCACGTTGTCTTTCAAAAAATGATACCTGATATCAATATGCTTCGTTTTGGAGTGTTGAACAGGGTTTGCAGAGATAGCAATCGCACTCTTTGAATCACAGTATATAGGAATCTTCTTATAAACAAATCCATAATCCCGCAACTGTGTTTGCATCCATAGTACCTGTGAGCAACAACTTGCAGCAGCAACATATTCAGATTCAGCTGTGGAAGTGGAAACACACTGTTGCTTCTTTGAAGCCCAAGACACCAACTTGTTGCCTAGTAACTGAATATGCCCTGATGTGCTCTTTCTGTCCATATTACACCCACCATAGTCTGCATCAGAATATGCCTGAAGCTCAAAACCTAGACCTTTTGGATACCATAATCCGTAATATGGAGTTCCTTTAAGATATCTGAAAATCCTTTTGACTGCAGCTAGATGAGATTCTTTTGGTTTTGCTTGATATCGAGCACATACACATGTAGCAAACATGATATCTGGACGACTCGCTGTCAGATACATTAAGGAGCCAACCATTCCCCGATAAGTGCGAAGATCCACATCCTTTCCTTCATGATCAGGTCCAATCTTATTTCCCGTTGTCATTGGAGTGCCAATGGAATTGCACGAGGACATGTCATACTTCTTCAACAAATCAAAGATATATTTGGACTGATTTATGAAGATGCCATCAGGAAATTGCTTCACTTGCAAGCCAAGAAAGAAATTGATCTCACCCATCATACTCATTTTAAACTCTTGAGTCATGATGGTTTCAAATTTCTTGCACAAATCCTTACTGGTAGAACCGAAAATAATATCATCCACATATACCTGAATGACCACAATATGATCTCCTTCCTTCATAATGAATAAAGTTGAATCTACAGATCCCTTCTTAAATCCTTTGGATAGAAGATATGTCGACAATTCTTCATACCAAGCGCGTGGAGCTTGCTTTAATCCATAAAGAGCCTTATCCAGAATATAGACATAATCAGGATGATCAGGATCAACAAACCCTTCCGGTTGAGTGACATATACCTCTTCTTTTAAATGACCATATAAGAACGCAGTTTTAACATCCATTTGAAACACCGTGAAGTCTTTGTATGCTGCATATGCGAGAAACATACGAATAGCCTCAAGTCGAGCAACGGGAGCAAATGTTTGATCATAATCAATGCCTTCTTGTTGCCGGTAACCTTTCGCAACAAGTCGAGCCTTGTTCCGAACAATCGTACCATGCTCATCTTTCTTGTTCTTAAACAGCCATTTGGTGTCAATGATTGACTTGTCTTGAGGTCTTTTCACTAACCGCCACACTTTAAGTGCTGAAAACTGATTTAGTTCTTCTTGCATGGCAGTCACCCAGTCAGAATCTTGTAATGCATCTGAAACACGAGTTGGTTCAGTATCAGTCAAGAAGACTGAAAAATTGCATTCATTAGCTGATGCAGCTCGTGTCTTGACTGTGGATGTAGGATCTCCAATAATCAGTTCAATTGGATGACTGCGAGTCCATTTGACAGTGTGAGGTAAAGGAGTCTGATCATTTACTGTTGAAGATTCAATGATGTCAACAGGTACAGTGGGAGAAGGTTCAGAAGGATTTTCAGGAAGATTAGTAATGTGAGGTTCAGTAGCTGAAACCGAAGGTATATCTTGAACATCAGAAGTAGCCTGAATAGGTGTTGAAACTGAATCAGTAATATCCAAGGACGAAGTAATAGAGGCTTGTGTATCAACTGTCTCGGATGAATCAGGTTCATTCTGAGAGGTAGAAGATAATTCTACATTCGACGAGGATGGAAGAGATAGCAAATCAAGCGCAGAACCTGTAGATGAAGAAGTAGCATGAGAAAAATCATCATAAACAGATTGAAACAAGAAATCAAGATAAGAAGCTTGAGACGACTCAGGAGTTACACACTGATCTGGACTTGAAGAATCTGCAGTCACAACATGATTAGTACTCGAGGAAGATGAACAATCAGAGGATAATTCAGTAATTGGATCAAAGCGAACATTGATGCTTTCAGATACCACCCTTTTCTGTTTATTAAGTACCCTGTATGCGATTGAGGACTCAGAATATCCAACAAAAATTAACTCATCCGACTTAGGTCCAAACTTACCCCTATTTTCAGATTCATTTAAAACAAAACACTTGCAGCCAAACACTTTAAAGTGTCCAACTGAAGGTACTCGACCAAACAAAATATGATAAGGGGTTTTTCCAAATCTCCTATGAATTATTGAACGATTTTGTGTGTAACAAGCAGTATTAACCGCTTCAGCCCACAAGTATTGAGGTAGTTGACTTTCAGCAAGCATAGATCTAGCAGCTTCAACAAGAGTACGATTTCGCCGTTCAACTACCCCATTCTGTTCCGGAGTTCGTGCAGCAGAAAACGTTTGAGTAATGCCAAGAGTATTATAAAAGGTTTTAAGAATAATATTTTTGAACTCCGTCCCATTATCAGTTCTAACAGTTTGGACTGGAAGGTTAAGTTGTACTTGAACAGCTTTAATGAAATTGATAATAAGAGATGAAGTTTCATCCTTAGATTTTAAAAACTTTGTCCAAGTATATCTTGAAAAATCATCAACTATAACCAGAATATATTTACGACCAGCCAAACTCTGAAACTTCATCGGGCCACACAAATCCATATGCAACAAACTCAAAGGAGATTTGGATCCTTGTTCAGGTTTGGGAGGATGAGATACACGTTTCATCTTTCCTTTTTCACATCCAGGGCACATTTCCTCTTGTTCAAATTTAATCAATGGAATTCCAGATACAAGTTGATGCTTAACAATTTTGTCAATGTATCTGAAATTCAAATGAGATAATCGTTTATGCCATAAAACTGCTTGTCTTAAAGAGGATCTGGTAAGAAAACAAGGGGACATTGATTGTAACTTATGTTGTAGTCTAATTGTGTAGAGATTTGTTCGTCGTGAACCGACTAACAATTCTTTACCTTCTTCAGTTCTGACAACACATCTCCTTTTCTTGAAATAAACTTCTAAATCTTTATCACAAAATTTGCCAATACTGAAGAGATTATGATTTAGACCTACAACATGAGCAACATTTTTAATTGTTATATCTTTGCATACAATGTCACCTTGACCAACTACCGGAGCTAATTCATTGTTACCAAACTTTACAGATCCACCATATTCTTCTTTATAATTGGACAGGATCTCTTTTCTTCCAGTCATATGTTTGGAGCACCCGGAATCAAGGTACCACTTATGACTGGCCTGCAATAAATACAATCAAGTAGATTTAGGAACCCATTTAAAAATGGGTCCTGGAAGTGAAGAATTCTTATACACTTTTGAAATTGAATCCCAAAAATATTTGATTCCTTTACGCACTATGGATTTTCGAAATGGAACGAAGGTAGAGACAGAAGAATGAAGTTCAGAAGAATTAATGAACTTAGTATGAGTTTCATCCATATGTTGAGAATTTGAAGAAGTTGAGGAAATCACTGTAGCCTTTTTATTGATCATAGAAGTATGAAAAGGTACATGATTCTTATTGAAAAGAAAATGACTCCGTCTATTGTTAGTAGTAACAACATTAGATGAAAACTTCATACTAGAACTATCCTTTCTAGATTGGCTCCTTGGCTTCTTCTTCTGTCTTTTCTTCGATGCATGAACTACACGTTCTGCAGATACATTAGCACAAATATCAAACGGCTTAGGCTTAGTGTGAGAAGTCGGACTTTGTGTAAAACATGGCTCAGAGTTCTCAGGAGTGTTAACAGAAATAATGTTGTTTTTCAAATCAAGTTGTTTTTGAAAACGACGCAGCATTGACTTAACACCCTGAGTAAATCTTATCGACTTGAGATAACTTTCAGTTACAGCAGGAGACTCTATCTTTTGACTTTTACCAGCATAATGTAATCCTTCTTCATAAACAGACAGTCTGTCAACTAATCTGTCATGGCTTTTTGTTAAAGAATTACATTTGCTTAACCAAAATTTTGAGTCACATTTTTGACGCGCAAGCTCTACTCTCAGTTGATTTATAGTATTCTCAGCCTGTTTCTTGTAAGATTCATGTTTCTTGTTTAAACAAGCAATTTCATTTAAATCAGAATTATCTGAGCTGATTAGTGAAGTAGGGGAAGATGATCCATTTGTGAAATGAGATGTAGTTGTATTCTGAAGTTTAGATGTTTCAGAAATAACAGGCTGTGTATCATCATCTGATTCTAACTGATATGGTTTGACAACATCAGTTGATGATATAGCAGATGCTTCCTTATATTGCACATATCCATCAGATGTGACAACTCTAAAAATCTCTTCTTGAACATCATCTAAACCATCAGAATATTTTGAAACAGAATTCTGAGTTATAGATGCTTCCTTTGATGCAGAATCACTTTGAGAATCTGGTATGTTAAAAATGGAATTTGACACTGAAGACACTAAATCATCTAGAATTTCAGATACCAAATCTTTTGACTCAGTTTCTGAGGAATTCCAAGTTACAAAATTCTTATTTTTAGAAAGAAGAATGTCATTCTGTTCTGATAACTCTTTAATTGTTCTTTCTAACTTGGAAATCTTATCTTCAAGTTCTAGTGTCGGAACATATGGCTTTAATATACCATCATATTCACATTGTGATTCTGACTGTAAAAACATTTCAGAAGTATTCACTGTATTAGGTGACTTAATTCGCAAATTTTCAGAACTATATACAAATTTGACTCTATGATATTTGTCACCATGGTATAATGGATCATGCTTCTTCATTTCTTGCAACTCAGAAAATTCTTCTCCCATTTCAAAACCTTTCAAGATTGGAAATCTAGCACTCATTCGTAAATCTGTGAGATTGTAAAATGCAGGTTTTTCTTCTAAGGCCTTTTCCAAATATTGAGGATTTTTAAAGCCAAGACCTTCTTTGGAAAATAAATCCCTATCTGCATAAGGTTTGTTTAGAAAAAATGTATGCTCAGACTGACCAATCTTGTAAAGTTTAAAATTCAATTCAGAAATTGTCTTGTTTAAAGAAGTAACATTATCTTTTTCTGAAGTTAAACTGAGAGTTAGAAAATCAATTTCTGACTTCAAAATTTTATTTTGTTGTTTCAAATCCTCAAGCTCAGTTACTGACTTATTCAGTTTTTCAACAGTAGAGAAAAGACTATCTCTTTGTTGAGTTAAGTCAGTAATTTCTTGATTCTGCCTAGAAATAACAACTTCCATTTCTTGATTTTTCATATGAATTGGATTTGTCATTTCTAGCAGTTTATTTTTATACTCAATAAATTTAGAATCATTTACCATGAGTGGATCTGAGACTTCTGCTTCCTCTTCATCAGACTCTTCTTCCAGCAATCCCATAAAACACATTTGAGCCTGATCTTCAGTGTCAGACACATCCAGCCATTCCTCATCATCTGCCATTAGCACCAACCCTTGCTCCTGCTTTTCTGCCAATTCTAACTTTTTCTTGAGTATTTCAACTTTTGACATCTTCGCTGGACATATCCTTGCCACATGCCCCTTTTTACCGCACTTGAAGCACGTGATGTTTTCATTTGTCTTCTTCTCCTCAGTACCCTCAGCAGTTTCCTTTTCTTCTTCAACTCCCTTGTTGGCATATTTATCAACATAGTTACCTGAGTTTCTTTGAGCATACATCTGACCTTGATTGAAATTGCCAATTCTGTTGACATTCCTTCCTCTGGATGCAAATCGTCTGTTGTTGGAGCTTGGTTTATTGTAGTATTTCTTTCGGTATGCCTCTGTTAAAGTCAGTAAGCTTTGGAACATCAAATCTCTTTCTTCATCCTCACTTTCTTCTTCATCCTCATCATCATCTACTTCAAACACTTTGGCCTTGCCTTTCTTAATAACACCCTTTCCTTTCTTTCTTTCAGTTAGCAGTGCTAGAGATTCTTGTTCAGCTTTTTCTTTCTTCTGTTTTTCTAACACAGCTTCTTCAACTTCTTCCTCAAACAGCTTCAAGTTCTCATATACTTCATATACTTTGAGCTCATTTAGAGCTTTGTGCTGCTTTACGAATCTGGTAAATGGCTTCCATTCTAAAGACAGATTATTTATGAACTTCACACTAAAGTCCATCTCTGATCTTGGAATTCTGTTCTTCTTCATATCATTCATTAGTATAACAAATCTGTCATACGCATCTTCCAGAGATTCACCATCCTTCATCTTGAAGTTTTCATACTTGTCCATTAGAGTAGTTATCCTTAACTGATTTCCCACTTTAGATCCGAGCATTATCTTTTCCAACTGATCCCAGATAGACTTCGCAGAATCATCATAGCTATCAAGTTTTCTGTATATGTCATTCGGGATTGCTTGAATCAAACAATTTTGTGCTTCGAGATCTATCAAGTATTGTGTCTTTTCTGCATCATCCATCTCTTCAACCTCTTTTACTACTCTCATGCCATTAACAGTGTGCATAGGCAATGGTTTTGCACCATAGTCAATTGACTTTAAGATCAAATTGCCTTTGTCTTTTCGCTTTACAAACAGTCTGAATCTTGCAACCCATAGCTCATATTCATCTTTGAACAATACTGGTGCTTTTGAGTCAGATCCCATTGCCAAATCTTCCCTTTTGTTGAGTGGATTCATTTTGATTCAGGATCTTTTCTACTAATATTCTCAGATTCTCAACCTTATAGATGTTTCGAGTGTAAACAGTGACACTCGAGATGTTGTCAGAGACTCGAGATACTGCCTCGAGTGAATGACACTTCCAACTCAAGATATTGTCTCGAGTGTTGAACAAGAATGCTCGAGATACTGTCTCGAGTGTTGAACAGGAGTGCTCGAGATACTGTCTCGAGTGATGAACAGGAGTGCTCGAGATACTGTCTCGAGTGATGAACAGGAGTGCTCGAGATACTGTCTCGAGTGTATTGACTCGAGATAGAATCAACCCTTGCTAACTTGTCTATCTCGTGTGCTATCTCGTGTGTTATCTCGTGTGCTATCTCGAGTGATGAACAGTATCACTCGAGATGATATCTCGTGTGCTATCTCGAGTATTTTTCACGCGTCACAACCAGACAAACACTCGAATTCTTTCCTTGTCTTGTACTCTAACAACCCAACTCGAGTCTTATCTCGTGACTTCACCAACCACGACTCGAGATGCCTTTACGTAGTCTCGAGATGAGACTCGAGACATATGAACATACAAAAGACTCGAGACATATGAAGATACACTAGACTCGAGACATATGAAGATACACTTTTTCTCAACTTTTTCTCAAAAATCTAGCTAAAATCTTCAATTTTACCTCAAATCCTATCTAAATCCTGTTCAAAAACACTCAAACATCACTCTAATTCATGAATTCAGACATGAATTCATGAAAAAATCACCAAACAACTCAAAAACTCTTCAAGTCTTCATAAACCTCCATTGATGAATATCTTCAAAGCTTTGCTTCAATCCATGAGAATCTTCATCAAAAATGTAGTAGATCCAGCTCTGATACCACTTGTTAGTGTGAATGAATCCAAATCTAACACAATCTTAACAAGATTGAGTTAGAAACTCAAGAACATAAGAGAAGTATGTAGAGAGAGAAAGTAAGTAGAGAAATGTAGAGAGAAAGTCACAAGTCTATGTCATTGCAAATGCACGTCTAAACTTACAATACAAAGGCATTGGGGTATTTATACCCCAACCCTAGGAAATAGAGAATTACACTTCAAGTCCCTCAACTTCTTATATAAACTCTACATTAACAGTGACATTGTATGCAAAGATATAACAATTAAAAATGTTGCTCATGTTGTTGGTCTAAATCATAATCTCTTCAGTATTGGCAAATTTTGTGATAAAGATTTAGAAGTTTATTTCAAGAAAAGAAGATGTGTTGTCAGAACTGAAGAAGGTAAAGAATTGTTAGTCGGTTCACGACGAACAAATCTTTACACAATTAGACTACAACATAAGTTACAATCTATGTCCCCTTGCTTTCTTACCAGATCCTCTTTAAGACAAGCAGTTTTATGGCATAAACGATTATCTCATTTGAATTTCAGATACATTGACAAAATTGTTAAACATCAACTTGTATCTGGAATTCCAATGATTAAATTTGAACAAGAGGAAATGTGCCCTGGATGTGAAAAAGGCAAGATGAAACGTGTATCTCATCCTCCCAAACCTGAACAAGGATCAAAATCTCCTTTGAGTTTGTTGCATATGGATTTGTGTGGCCCTATGAAGTTTCAGAGTTTGGCTGGTCGTAAATATATTCTGGTTATTGTTGATGATTTTTCAAGATATACTTGGACAAAGTTTTTAAAATCTAAAGATGAAACTTCTTCTCTTATTATCAATTTCATTAAAGCTGTTCAAGTACAACTTAACCTTCCAGTACAAACTGTTCGAACTGATAATGGGACGGAGTTCAAAAATATCATTCTTAAAACCTTTTATAATACTTTTGGTATTACTCAAACGTTTTCTGCTGCACGAACTCCGGAACAAAATGGGGTAGTTGAACGGTGAAATCGTACTCTTGTTGAAGCTGCTAGATCTATGCTTGCTGAAAGTCAACTACCTCAATACTTGTGGGCTGAAGCGGTTAATACTGCTTGTTACACACAAAATCGTTCAATAATTCATAGGAGATTTGGAAAAACCCCTTATCATATTTTGTTTGGTCGTGTACCTTCAGTTGGACACTTTAAAGTGTTTGGTTGCAAGTGTTTTGTTTTAAATGAATCTGAAAATAGGGGAAAGTTTGGACCTAAGTCGGATGAGTTAATTTTTGTTGGATATTCTGAGTCCTCAATCGCATACAGGGTACTTAATAAACAGAAAAGGGTGGTATCTGAAAGCATCAATGTTCGCTTTGACCCAATTACTGAATTATCCTCTGATTGTTCATCTTCTTCGAGTACTAATCATGTTGTGAATGCAGATTCTTCAAATCAAGATCAGTGTGTAACTCCTGAGTTGTCTCAAGCTTCTTATCTTGATTTTTTGTTTCAATCTGTTTATGATGATTTTTCTCATGCTACTTCTTCATCTACAGGTTCTGCATTTGATTCGCTATCCCTTCCATCCTCGTCGACTGTAGAATTATCTTCTACCTCCCAGAATGAGTCTGATTCATCCGAGACCGTTGGCACACAAGCTTCCATTACTTCGTCCTTGGATATTACTGATTCTGTTTCAACATCTATTCAGGCTACTTCTGATGTTCAAGATATACCTTCTGCTTCAGCTACTGAACCTCATGTTCCTAACCCCCTGAAAATCCTTCTGAACCTTCTACCACTGTACCTGTTGACATCATTGAACCTTCATCAGTAAATGATCAGACTCCTTTACCTCACACTGTCAAATGGACTCGCAGTCATCCAATTGAATTAATTATTGGAGATCCAACATCCACAGTCAAGACACGAGCTGCATCAGCTAATGAATGCAATTTTTCAGTCTTCTTGACTGATACTGAACCAACTCGTGTTTCGGATGCATTACAAGATTCTGACTGGGTGACTGCTATGCAAGAAGAACTGAATCAGTTTTCAGCACTTAAAGTGTGGCGGTTAGTGAAAAGACCTCAAGACAAGTCAATCATTGACACCAAATGGCTGTTTAAGAACAAGAAAGGTGAGCATGGTACGATTGTTCGGAACAAGGCTCGACTTGTTGCGAAAGGTTACCGGCAACAAGAAGGCATTGATTATGATCAAACATTTGCTCCAGTTGCTCGACTTGAGGCTATTCGTATGTTCCTAGCATATGCAGCATACAAAGACTTCACGGTGTTTCAAATGGATGTTAAAACTGCGTTCTTATATGGTCATTTAAAAGAAGAGGTATATGTCACTCAACCGGACGGGTTTGTTGATCCTGATCACCCTGATTATGTCTATATCCTGGATAAGGCTCTTTATGGATTAAAGCAAGCTCCACGCGCTTGGTATGAAGAATTGTCAACATATCTTCTATCCAAAGGATTTAAGAAAGGATCTGTAGATTCAACTTTATTCATTATGAAGGAAGGAGATCATATTGTGGTCATTCAGGTGTATGTGGATGATATTATTTTTGGCTCTACCAGTAAGGATTTGTGCAAGAAATTTGAAACCATCATGACCCAAGAGTTTAAAATGAGTATGATGGGTGAGATCAATTTCTTTCTTGGCTTGCAAGTGAAGCAATTTTCTGATGGCATCTTCATAAATCAGTCCAAATATATCTTTGATTTATTGAAGAAGTATGACATGTCATCGTGTAATTCCATTGGCACTCCAATGGCAACGGGGAATAAGATTGGACCTGATCATGAAGGAAAGGATGTGGATCTTCGCACTTATAGGGGAATGGTTGGCTCATTAATGTATCTGACAGCGAGTCGTCCAGATATCATGTTTGCTACCTGTGTGTGTGCTCGATATCAAGCAAAACCAAAAGAATCTCATCTAGCTGCCGTCAAAAGGATTTTCAGATATCTAAAAGGAACTCCATATTACGGGTTATGGTATCCAAAAGGTCTAGGTTTTGAGCTTCAGGCATATTCTGATGCAGACTATGGTGGTTGTAATATGGACAGAAAGAGCACATCAGGGCATATTCAGTTACTAGGCAACAAGTTGGTGTCTTGGGCTTCAAAGAAACAACAGTGTGTTTCCACTTCCACAGCTGAATCTGAATATGTTGCTGCTGCAAGTTGTTGCTCACAGGTACTATGGATGCAAACACAGTTGCGGGATTATGGATTTGTTTACAAGAAGATTCCTATATACTGTGATTCAAAGAGTGCGATTGCTATCTCTGCAAACCCTGTTCAACACTCTAAAACGAAGCATATTGATATCAGGTATCATTTTTTGAAAGACAATGTGGAAAAAGAGAACATTGAACTATATTTTGTAAATACTGAATATCAGCTCGCAGATCTATTTACCAAGGCTTTAGATGAGAAGCGCTTCAAGTTTCTAATCTCCAGACTTGGTATGATAGATAAAAAGATTTAAATATCAGATATTGGGTAATTCTTTATATACGGATTACATTGCTATACGCTTAGTGGTCTAACTGTATATTCTTGTAGTCCGTATATCTATAATTACTTGTTTCTTTCTGAGTTTAATTCTATTTTTCAGTTTGTTCTCTTTTTCTTCAGTGTTTTAGTGCATTTATTTTTGTCTACTAATCTGTGTTTCAAGTGCTTGCATCAGTTCAGGGGGAGTATCTCAGACAATCATACTGGTAATTGTTTCATTCTTTCAGATGGTTCAGGTATGCTCAGGTATAGGGGAGGTAATGGTTAAAGGGGAGTGTTTGACGTAATTGCATGTCTCGAGTGTCTATCTCGAGATGGTCATGTATCGGGTTAGCATCTCGAGTTCTTAACTCGAGATTGTTATGGATGTTTTTGTCTGGAGTCCATCTCGAGTATTCAACTCGAGTGTATTTAGAGATGTGTATCTCGAGTATGTATCTCGAGTGTATCTCGAGTACGTATCTCGAGTGTGTGTCATGTGAGACGTCTATTTCGAGTGCCATACAAGTATAAGTCACGTGCGTGCCTATCTCGAGTCCATCTCGAGTGCAGATCATCTGAGAGTGGCTATCTCGAGTCTATCTCGAGTGTGAGTCACGTGAGAGTTTATCTCGAGACTATCTCGAGTGGTGTAAGTGTCATCTCGAGTGTCCACGTGTCATCTCGATTGTCCACGTGTCATCTCGAGTGTCCACGTGTCATCTCGAGTCTATCTCGAGTCTCTTCCGCGTCTTATTTCCTATCTTGAGACGGTTGAGTGTTCAAATATCTATCTCGAGTCTATCTCGAGCCCATCTCGAGTCTATCTCGAGTCTATCTCGAGTCCGTTCCGTGTCTGTGGGTATCTCGAGACGTTTTATATTCACGCGGTTTCGAGTCTGACACGCGAATAAGATTGTGACACGTGGCA
This sequence comes from Centaurea solstitialis, assembly GCA_030169165.1. Taxonomy (NCBI): domain Eukaryota; kingdom Viridiplantae; phylum Streptophyta; class Magnoliopsida; order Asterales; family Asteraceae; genus Centaurea; species Centaurea solstitialis. The sequence continues at coordinate 97,948 of JARYMX010000033.1, read as the reverse complement.
TACTCATCATTTTCAAATCTGCTCCTATAAATACTTCATTCAAATCCACGATTCAACCTTTCTGGATCGTTCCTGTTCGTGCGAAGTTTGTTGAAGCCGAAGACTCTTGAAGCTAAAGACTTAGAATTTGTTTCGTGTATTTAGCTATTAGTGTGTGTACTTGTAATCGTTTTCCCGAGTCTCTACAATTCCTATAGGTATTCACTCATAATCATATACCGATTAGGATAGTAGATACGTTGTTTTAGTAAACACTAATCTTTAACACGGGGTTCATATAACTTGGGTTTGTATCCATTCGTGAACAACTTTAAAAACATAAGTGTGAATGATTCATTGTTCGAATCATATGGACTTGGATGAACGAATACTTTGATCGTAAATGACCTTCAATTCAATGTATATGTTTTGAACTCAGTATATTATACAATGGACATTAATAGGATAGGACCGTGATCAGTTTCTATAATAGATGTTATCCGACATAATAAACTGACTAAACTGAAAATGTCATAACTATTTGGTTGGTATTTTTACTGAGTTCATTATATAACATTCGTGGTCATTCATTCTTCATAAATATTCAATGTCCCACACTTAATGGATTTTTCATTCAAATCCATGTTTTTTCAAAGCGTAATAAAACTAATAAAGTGATAATGTTTTGTTTAACGATCTAATCCTTTGTCACTGTATCAGATATGGCAGACTACGTTTTTCCAGACACCGAGTCACTGGAAATTCCACGTATCTTATCCGAACGCACCTCCATGCATCAACCTCACCTAGATGCCGATCGACAACTGTTGCAAGCTGCTCTCTTTCTTGATGAAAAACCGAACAATGTGGTGTATTCGGTACATGCAAAGACTAAAGCTCCCGTGATAGCTGAAATACTGAAGCATCATCCACTATTTGTTCCTTTGACGAAAGAGGCTGATGTTCCTCTCATTTATGTACAACAAGCCTGGAAAATGTTGGAGTTTCACGAGACTGAGGATCGGTGTTATTACACGACAAAGGTGGATCACTTCACAATCAACTTTGGACTCAACAAATTCCGTCATGTGTTGGGATTTCCATCTGCTACGAGTCGACCGGGCGCAGTACAGTTTGAACCGTTTGATAGTGTTGATGAAGCTCTAGCCAGTGTGCGTTCGATTGGCTACAATGCTGAATTGCATACAACTTCCGGGTTCAACAAGACGAATCTGCCTCCTACATACAACACCTTGTTCACTATTTTGAACCGTTGCTTGACTGGGAAGAAGACAGCTCATGACACGGCCACCCAGTCCATGTTCCTGCTTTTTCAAGGAGTGCTGTTTAATCGCCACTATGATTATGCAGCACTGATCTTTCATGACATGCACGAGTTTAAGGGCCGGAACCCTAATCACTTGGCGTATCCTCGTTTCCTAAGTGTTCTGATTGCCAGTGCTATGGAGCAGAATCAAGACATCCCAAGAAGACTTAACTCTGTAAAAGTCAAGTCGTTTCCATTTCAGTCTGTTCGATATCCATCAACAGTGTTTGGTCCGGAGATTCCATTGTTTAGTGAACTCCTTGCGTATGCTGATCAGGGGGTAAAGTGTGTTAGAGAGTATAGGGCTAAATACGCATCTATGGTCCAACCAGAACCGGCGGGACCTTCCCAGGATGCCATCCATAGAAGTGAGGGTATAGTGCTTAGGGACCAGAGATCACGGGATCCTGGTCAGGGTGTGCAGAGGGAAAATACCGAGAGGGGACTTGGTGGGGACCTCCCTGATCAGCCAGCACATTCTTCCACTGCGAATGTTGCTGCGCATATCGGACAAATCAGCTCGGCAGTTCAAATGGACGACGTCTTTGCAGCTGCTGATGATGAACATGCGGTAAATCAACCGTTTGTACAACTGCAAGATGAAGATCAGCTTGTAGATTATGAGCTTTCACCATTGGATATGACTACTTTAGAATCATTTGGTGATCATGAGGTTGAGCCCTTGCCCGTGCATGTTGAACAGCTTGTTCCTCTCTACACTCCAGTTGAGATGGATCAACGTCTTACAATTCTGATGGGTTATGAGTCTTCAGGCTCAGTTTCTTCCGAGGATACTCTCGTACTTCCTTCGGATTCCGATGCTGCATGTGACATGGATGCTCAAACCGAAGAACTTCAAGGTTCGGATGATGATGATAGTGATGATGATGCTGACATGCCTGACCAAGGCTCGAGTCGATTGTTGACTCTCGGAGAGATAAGGACGGATGAGGGAGTATTAGTTGAAAATCCGGAAGTGAGAATGAGTGAAGGGGACGGAGAAAAAGATGGTGAGAGTGTGATAGGGGCTAGAAAAGAAGTACAAACCCCTCCCCAAGCCGAGTCTAGCTGGGTAGCCACATCTACTAGGGGTGAGCATCTGTTGCCACCACCTATTGACCAAGACATGAGATCCCCACTCATGCAATGCACAACCCAACTCAACCACTCTACCGTTTCTCAACAAACGGTAGTTTCAACTTCTCACGGGGATTTATCACAACTTGTACCTATTCCTCATTTGGAGGTTGGTGGTACCGATATAGTGAGGCAGCTGCCCCGCCCACGACTTCATTTCCTAGCACATCGAGTCTAGAACCAATTGCTACAAGTGTACATCTTTCTTTGGCTAGGACACCGGTGCAAACCACTTTTGCAGGAGGCTTTAGTAGCCCTGCCGGAACCACCGGAGTAAGTTCTGCATTTGTTGCGGGCTTGCGAGGACCGGAGGGAAATCCCATCAGTGCTAACATCATGCCAACGCTGAACATGGGTTCCTTAGGTTCTACCTTTGGATCAACGAGAAGTCTAAGTGACCTCGGTGTTAGTTTACCCGTATCTCCGATCATTACAGCACTCAGGCAGCAGTCTACCATTCTGGGTTCCTCCTCAACACCATCCTCCTCTGCACCTCCTCAGACTGGCACGACATCATCTCCTGATGTGGATCTTTCTCGTATGCCTGTTGTGATTACAGCTAATCAACTTATCACACGTTCTCTATTCCGGGCGAATAATGAACAGATGGCGACTGTAATCAAGCAACAGACAGAGCGTATCTCGGCCTTGGAAAAACAGGTTGCGGCTTTAGCAAAAGGCAAAGCACCGATGCCTGATCCTCCTGCTCAGCCTACTCAATCAGCGGCTGATTCTCTGTCAATTCCTGAGTTAAAGGGACTTTTATTCTCTAAACTCTTGGAAGCTGGTTCCTCTGAAGACAGTGATCTAGTGGGTATTCTTCAACAACAAACTGCTCTTCAGCAACGTGCCATTCAAGAGCAACGGTCTCAATCTCACTTGGTCACGCATACAGAGTTTCAACACTTTCAAGCGTCTCTTGATGCTTCTCTCACAAAGACCTTTACCGAGATTAACAAAATGTTCACTGAAGGATTGTCCCAGTTATCAGAACGGATCCGAGGTGTTGAGGAAACATGTCAAGCGGCAGCCAGACGGCCCACAAGAAGGCATGATGATCATGATGATCATGATCGTCATGAGGGGGAGAGGAAACGCAGAAGATTGGAAAGTGAGCCGTCTAGGGCGCCAACAACTTCGGGAGTGAGAATTGTTGACAGATTTGAGGAAAGGCCACCGAGAGAGAAGCAGCCAGCTCGTCACAGAGATTCTATTGTTCTTGCGGGAGGTGAAGAGATGGAAACAGAAGAGCCAGTCTTGCAATCTACTCTTGATTTTCTGAGCTCAGTTCAGGAAGAGATACCAGAGGAAAGGGTTGGAGAAAGTGGAGTAAAGTTTTCAGGTGCTTCTAGTTCTTTGTCTGAAATAGATAGAGTTCTAGCGCTACTGGATAACGTAGCTTCTGAGCTTAGAGATTACCAAGTTCCAAATGAAGAGATCAATGATGCAAGGTGTGCAGAAGACATAAGACTGAAGGATATGTTTGATGATGTAGAGTTTGATTTTGAAAAGGAGAAACCAGTGGATGATGTGGAAGGACCGAGCCTAGAAGAAGTGTTGCCTCAAGATGATTTGATGCCAGTTGATCCGAAGAAAGTTGAATTGTGGGAAAAGATGAAGGCTAGCTCTGGGAAATTTCTAAAGAGGACTGAATGGGATCGATTCACTAGAGCGACTGGAAAGTATTTGGAAGAGAGGTACAAGAGTAGGTTTTGCTATCATGAGAGAAAGTTGAGCTACACAAAGCTGTATGGGATAGAAAACCTGAAGAAAGAGCTGAGAACTGAGTGCATTCACATGAGGAGGGTGAATAGGCAAAGAAGAGAAATGCTAGTGTCTAATCACAAGTTTGTAAGTGTTACAAGTTACAAGACTGGCAAGTTGAGCGCTTATCTCTACCCTGTGATTACTTTTAGAAGAGATGACGGAAAAGAGTACACTATCACAGAGGCAGATTTTCAAGACGTGAGCTTTGATGTGATTTTGGGGATATTGTATGATTTGAAAGGAAAGTCTTTCAGAACAGAGGAGGAGATAATTGCATTAACAGCAATTGTCAGACATGTCAAAGTATCTATCTCCTTAGCTCATCTGTATGACTTCCAGCTCGGATTGGAAAATTGGACTTCCAAGCTTTTCTGTCACAAGCCTCGAAGAAATCTAATTGGAGATGAAAAGGATCTTGTCATGTATACTGTGTTCTATGATGCTGAAGAAACTGAGATATCTTGTGTGTATCCTGATTCCATGGGAAACAAGAAAAGAATGTATTCTCATGAAGTGATGCTGTACTGTGATGATACTTTGAAGATGGTGATGGATAACTTGAATCTCAGGTTACAAATGGATAGTCACAATGTGCATGACATTTCTGCTGCAAACAAAGTACTGATCAGACATTTTGTAAGTGAAATTGATAGAAGGTTGAGGCTCAGAGTCGACATCAGATTTGCAGAGATCAAATTCAAGCTTCGGAAGCCATCTGTTAAGTAGTTTTGAGGGTTGGTTGTTAATTACTTTTTGGTGTCCCTCCTTCTTTTATAAAAGGGGGAGATTGTTAATGTAGAGTTTATATAAGAAGTTGAGGGACTTGAAGTGTAACTTTCTATTTTCTTAGGGTTGGGGTATAAATACCCCAATGCCTTTGTTTTGTAAAGTTGGACGTTCATTTTGCAATGAGATAGACTTGTGACTTTCTCTCTACATCTCTCTACATGCTTTCTCTCTCTACATGTTTCTCTTATGTTCTTGAGTTTCTAACTCAATCTTGTTAAGATTGTGTTAGATTTGGATTCATTCACACTAACATTTACCCAAACATCTTGAAATCTTCAATCAACCATACTTGATATCTTGAACTCTTCAACATATATCATTTTGAACTCTTACACATAGTTCCCATACCTTCATTGTGTCTTCGCATATGTCTTTGATGAAACTTCTCCCCCTCATGATGATTAGGAGAATCCTGAGCATCATGAACAATCAAAGACATCATCATCAAATATCTCATTCATATCAGAGTGCTCCCCTCAAATCCAGCTCAAGTTGCTCCCCCTCAAATGATAGGTAATCGGCTAACATAGAAGCACATGTAGCAACTATTGACACAACAACTCATAGAATTGTGTGGCCTATTTTCAGTGTTGGCAACAGGGTAGCACTGATAGGACTTCCAGTCATCACTGAATCAAAGTTATAAAACTAAGTTCTCAGACTGTTCCGGCAATATCACAAAGATATGCAATTGGAATCACAAAGACTCGTGCAAGTGTCAAAGAAATATCATCATATCAATTAGGCTCAAATATTGATTCAACCTGGGACGCAGATTGAAAATCAATGACTCTTGTGTATAGAATATGAAGTTCGGAGACCGGAGAGGATGTCTTCCTTGTTTCAATATCTAAATCTTCCGAGTGAAGATTAGATAGATGATGTGCTAATTCTCCGTGAGAAATTGAAACAAACATCTTTTAAGAGATATTTGAGTAGCTTGGTGGGGTGACACAAGTTATGACACTGGGTCCATGTCTTGTTTCAATATTCATCTCCAAAGAATGAGAATGAATAGATTGTGTGGTTACCCGGATAACTGTATCGGTTTGGGAAGGATCTTCTTTTATTCTTTTTGATCCTGTCTCACACTCACCATTTTCTTTTTACTCCCCCTACACTCAAGCTCTCGGCATTTTACCACATGCACACCCTCACAAACTAGGTCTAACCTAGGGATGTGTTTCTTGGGTAGATCCTCCGGCTCTGGATTGATCATAGAAACTTCTATATCCTATCACACATAAGTTGATATCATGAAATGATATTCTTTGAAACGTTGAGTATATTCATACCAGAACGTGATATGATGGTGATTCATATGTGATACAATATGTATATGAGAACATATTTTGAAAGAAAATGGGGAATATGTGTTGAAAAATATCATATGTTGAAGAAATTCATTTAATAGCTCAAACATCTGATGATTTATCGTAGAAATCAAGATTCTTGATTGTGAATTCCAATGAACAAAATTCAAGCGCTAAACTGATAGACTCAAGGAGTACAGTGTATTCAAGAAATGAATCAGTGATTAGAAAGTTTAATTGTGAAGAACAAATCACAATTAATAATCTGAATAAGAATGGAATCATTGGAATGAAATAACGTGAATGAAATCAACTTGGAATTCAAGCGAGGGTATTTCCACCGAATAATTTCAACGAATATATGAGATGTGGAAATAACAACGTGAAGAAAATTATAACACGTGGTAATTCGTGAAACGATTTAGAATCGGAAAGGAACAAACACAAGTAAGTTCCTGATGATGAACACCACGGTTAAAGACAATTAAGCGCAAGTTATGCACTAGGGTTTAGAGGGATACTTACAATAACGCTCATATAACACATTGATGATCGGGTCTTGAACTTATTTATTCAAGAGCCACTATTCTGCAAAATCAAGATAAAACAGATTTTGGTATCCACTTGGATGTGGATCCTCTTTTGTTAGACAAAGATGATTTGTAAGAAGAAATTTTGTAAATTCCAAATCTATCATCTATATAGTCATCACAAACAAAATTATTTGTTTTCAAAGAAGAACCATAAGATTGTCTTTTGAAATGCCTAATATGGTGATTTCTAGAATAAACGAAGTTAGACTTACTAAAAGATGTGTCTGGAAATGATATGGTTTTATGAACTTTTGATTTTGAAACAAAAGATTTTGTTTGATCTACCTTTTGAGTAGAATCCGTGATTTTCGAAACAAACTTACCTTTTGGAGAATGATGGTTACCTGAACGATCAACACGACGATCATAGAAGAGATTAGAAGGACGAATCTGAGCACTTGAATTTATATTATGCTGTGGAGCACCATCCACATGAAAGGAATCATAAGCTGTTTTGAAAGAACAAATAGAGTTAGTATCATCATGAAATGATGATTGTAAGATTACATCAGGACTTCTTTGTTCAAGCAAATTAACTTTGAAGACTATCTCTTCAAGTTCCTTTACTTTAGCAGATAGTTTGTTTCTCTCTTCAAGAAGATCATCAAGCTTCTGCTGTTGATCAGATCGCATCCGTTGCTCATTCATGATATCAGTTGATAATCCAGATAACTTGCTGGTAAGCTTCTTTATTTCATTCTCAAACAACACATTTTGATTCTCAAAATCCTTTTCCTCAACACTCTTCCTCTTAGGTTCAGCAATTATCTGTTCCAAAACAGACTTCTCATGCTGAAGCACCTTCTCCTTTCGTTTAAATTGACTTCTTTCATCAAATAACTGATTTTGTAAGTCAACAATCTGCTTTTGAAGCCCAATACTTTTCTTGTCATCAACTTTCCTCTCTGAGTGAACAACTTGGATCTCTTCTTCAAATTCATGCATCATATTCTGATATTTCCCAACACGAAGACTCGGTTTCTTCAAAGAATTCTTCTTGTCTAGGATAATCTTCCTCTCTAACTCAGATATTTTCTTTGAAAGATTAACACTTTTCAAATCAAATACCTTTCTTTCTTCTGTTAAAGTATTTTGAAGATCAGAAACAGTCTTTGTAAGCTGCTCAATTTCTGTTTCAAACATGTGTCTTTCTTTTGCAAACTCTAATTCCACAATTTGCTTCTCCTGTCCACCTTTATCTTCTAACAATTTCTGAAGATCAGCCACTGTCCTTTGAATCTCTAAAATCTCTTGAACATATTCCTCTCTGTCTTTTGCAAACCTGTTTCTTTCATTAACCAGATCATGCTCACTTTCATGCACAACTTGTTGTAGAGACTGGATTTGCTCAAGAAGCATCTCTCTTTCAGCATTGTGCTCAGTCTTTTCTTTGAATTTGAGAGATTCAAACACAGATTGAGTCGTTTTGAGAAGATTTTCAAGATCCACAATCTTCTCTTCTAAAACCAATGTAGGAACATAAGGTTTAGCTTCGACATCTGATTCTTGAGATGAATTAATATCAGGATAAACCAAAAAGTCAGAAGAATTAGACGAGTCTTTTGATTTGATTCTCAGAGTGTCTGAATTATATACAAACTTGACCCTATGATATTTAGGATCATAATATAAAGGATCATGTTTTTTCATCTCTTGCATTTCTGAGAATTCTTCCTTCATTTCAAAACCTTTTAAAGAAGGAAATCTGGTGCTCATTAACATACTTGAAAGATCATAAAATGCAGATTTCTCCTGAAAAGCCTTTTTCAACAAATTTGGATTCTCATATCCTAAACCCCATTTAACATCATAAAAATCTCTGAGTGCATTGGGTTTGTTTAGAAAAATTGTCCGTTTAGATACACCAATTTGGTGAAGCTTCTCATCTAAGAATTGAATTATCTTGCTTGACTCCTTAATCTGCTTTTTACATTGAAGCTTTGTCTCTGCAATCTGTTTTTCAAAATCAAGCTCTTTCTCTTTGATCTGATTTTTCATTTGAAGCTCTTTCTCTTTAATCTGATTTTTCATTTGAAGCTCTTGTTCTTTGATATGATTTTTCATATGAAGCTCTTTTTCTTTAAATTGAGCAACTGCTTTTGCAAGCTGTGTTGTAAGACTAGCCTTCTCACGTTCAAGTCTCTTTGTTTTATCCCAGTCTCTTTCATACCGTATTTCATCATCAGAATCCATTGTTATCTGCACAGAGGATAATAAGGATCGTCAACAGAAACTTCGATTAGAAGTATGAATAGTGCACAAATGATTTATGTCGAACAAATCAAAAAATATGAAGAAAAAGGGTAAAAATAAAGTTGAAGGACTAAAAGTGACAAAACTAGAAACTTAAACGACTCACAAACTTGAAATCACAAGTACAAGGACTAAAAATGTAAAAGTGTGGAAAGATTCAAGTTCAGGGACTAAAAGTGATAAAATTTGAATGTTTAAAAGTCCAAGGGTTGAAAATGAAACTTTTTGAAACTTTAAGTCCAAGTACTAAAAATGACAAAAGTTGAAAGTTAACAAACTAACGGAGTTAACGGAAACTGGACTAAAAATGTAATAAAACTAACGAAAACGATAATGGAACATACAAAAGCTTAACAAAACACTACCGAACGATACCGAAAAATTACAAAACAAAAACTAAAAGATATCCAAATTCCTCCTCTAGCAACCCGTAACACCGAACTATGAACGAAACGTCTCTAGGTAGTCCCGAATTGAGCTCGAACAAATGTGAGAAAAATGTTTCTCGTATCATTTTTAACGCGCGTCGAACAACGTCGAGAACTCGCTGATTGGACCTGAAAATTTCACGAGACAATACTCTATCAGTCAAACTTTCAAGAAAATCAAAAACGATTTCTCGGCAAAATCGTTTTGATCACCGAAATCGTCCCGCAAAATGACCGGTTGATAAGAATTTCACATAAAATGATGAAATTCTTTTTGTAGGCTTGACTTGAGATCGCTTGAAACCTTATCAGTTAACCTCGAAAGTTCCCGAAAATCACTTTTCTCAAAAGTTCTCACAACACTCTATGTCTAAAAAATAGAAACATTTCCCGGCAAAGTCATCTCGAGCACCGAAAACATCCCGCAAAATTAGCGTTTGTCACGAAATTCATATAAACTGATGAAACATGTTTCATAGGCTTGACTTGAGAGCGCTTGAAACCTTATCAAATAAGCTCGAAAAATTTCAAAAACTATTTTTCTCAATAGTTCTCGCGGCACACTACATCAAGACAATAGAAACGGTTCTCGAAAATTAACGTCGATCACTTAAAACCACACCGAAAATTGAGCGTTTTTACCTTGAAAATGAAATTTGGTAACTCTAGACTTAAAGAATAATTCACGTCCACACACATATTATTATCCCATGCACACACACAAAGAGACACTCGTGACATTTAAGAGACACTCGAGACATTTAAGATAATTGCCGACAGACAAATGGAGGACTCGAGACATTCATTTGGAAAATCAATTCTCATATTTCGTGACCATCACATTTGACCAACAAAATTAATTTGACCAATGAATTAATGAATTAATTGAATCTTTCTCAATTTAGAAAATGCTTAACCACACGTCAGCCACAAAGATGGGACAAATCAGGTCACATGCTGATGTGTGTGTGACACACGTTCACACATGCATGGGACACTCCTCTTACACCTCAGCATTCACATAGACTCGAGATAATGTCTCGAGCCGATCTAAACAAAATCACACACAACCCTTGTTGAATTTTCTTGTGAGAGACTCGAGAGATTACAAATCTGACCAAAAATTTCTATATATAGACTGGAGACATGAAATTTCTATATATAGACTGGAGACAAACTTTTCTAAAAATTATGGATCAAACTCACAAAAATCTCATCTTCTTCATCAAGAATATCTCAAGAACACCAAGAACACCTTCAACCCAAAAATTTTAAAAACACAAAATTAACCTCTAAAACTAAAAACAAATGATTGATTCATGTCTAAAAACACATTTTAGAAACAATTTTGCTCAAAAACGAATCAAAACAACATCAAATCACCAAATCAATCATGAACTCTCAAGAACACACACTAAAAAATTCAAGAACGATTTTCACAAATCTTCACCAAATTTGATCAAATTCAAATATGTTGCTTACTTCATGATTACAAACAACTTTTGTGAAGCCACAATCACGAAAATGAACTCAAACTCATCCAATTTGTAAAAATTTCAAAAACTCCATGGATGAACTTTTGAGTTCTTGGTGAAAAATTTCAAAAATCAAATCTCAAAATTGAGAAAGAAAATGATCTAGAATGATTGGAGATGATTAGAAAACACAAATGAATCACAAAAACACAACCAAATCTACAAGATCTACAAGATCTACAACAAAAATCTACAAATCTACAAAAATCCTATAAAAACCCAATTCTTCAAAAATCTTCAAATCTTCATCAAATTTCTTCAAATCTTCATCCAATTGTGCACAAATCTTCTGCCATAGCTCTGATACCAATTGTAAGTGCAAGAAACAGTGGATCAAACAATCAAATCTTCATTTCATTATGTAAATCTTTACAATATGAACTTTCTCTCTCTAGAATCTCTCTCTAGAACTCACTAATGAATATTACCATTAAGCTCCTACTCACAAGTCACTCTCACTAACTCCTTCTAACACTCTATATATACCCTTGACCTCAACATACACATACATTGACTTTACTAATTACATCTTTGACTTTTCTATTAAATGCTTTGACTTTGACTTTGATGCTTGACTTTCTTCTTTGACTTTCATCCTTTAACAATGTTTGACTTGAATATTATTTCCTCATCTTGAGATCTCGGATACAATAATATTTGCTCTAACATGCTTTTACATGGTAATACGTAACAACTGTGTATAAACGCCTCTTATTCAAACGGGTGTACGAATCACTAACTCTCGATTTTACGCGATTGTACGAGCCAACCGTAACGAAGTGACGTATGTACAATCTTATTTCAAGCAACCGTGTATAATAAGCACCTATGTATATGTTTATGTGTTAAGTATTTCAAAATATTCATGTTTTCGTAACATCTAAAGAGAAAACGGTTAAAAAAGTACAAGTTTTAATACCGTTTAACAACTAACTGTGAAACGACCCAAGTCCTTAGACCGTGTTAAGGATACCATATAAAGAATACATGATTTTACATGGTAATATGTAACAACCGTGTATAAAGGCCTCTTATTCAAACGGGTGTACGAATCACTAACTCTCGATTTTACGTTATTGTACGAGCCAACCGTAACGAAGTGACGTCTATACAATCTTATTTCAAACAACCGTGTATAATAAGCACCTATGTATATGTTTATGTGTTAAGTAATTGAAAATATTCATGTTTTTGTAACATCTAAAGAGAAAACGGTTAAAAAAGTACAAGTTTTAATACCGTTTAACAACTAACTGTGAAACGACCCAAGTCCTTAGACCGTGTTAAGGATACCATATAAAGAATACATGATTTTACATGGTAATATGTAACAACCGTGTATAAAGGCCTCTTATTCAAACGGGTGTACGAATCACTAACTCTCGATTTTACGTTATTGTACGAGCCAACCTAATGAAGTGACGTCTGTACAATCTTATTTCAAACAACCGTGTATAATAAGCACCTATGTATATGTTTATGTGTTAAGTAATTCAAAATATTCATGTTTTTGTAACATCTAAAGAGAAAACGGTTAAAAAAGTACAAGTTTTAATACCGTTTAACAACTAACTGTGAAACGACCCAAGTCCTTAGACCGTGTTAAGGATACCATTTAAAGAATACATGATTTTACATGGTAATAGGTAACAACCGTGTATAAAGGCCTCTTATTCAAACGGGTGTACGAATCACTAACTCTCGATTTTACGTTATTGTACGAGCCAACCGTAACGAAGTGACGTCTGTACAATGTTATTTCAAACAACCGTGTATAATAAGCACCTATGTATATGTTTATGTGTTAAGTAATTCAAAATATTCATGTTTTTGTAACATCTAAAGAGAAAACGGTTAAAAAAGTACAACTTTTAATACCGTTTAATAACTAACTGTGAAACGACCCAAGTCCTTAGACCGTGTTAAGGATACCATATAAAGAATTGTTAGTGTAAATGAATCCAAATCTAACACAATCTCAACAAGATTGAGTTAGACACTCAAGAACATAAGAGAAACATGTAGAGAGAGAAAGTATGTAGAGAGATGTAGAGAGAAAGTCACAAGTCTATGTCATTTCCAAAATGAACGTCCACCTTACAATACAAAGGCATTGGGGTATTTATACCCCAACCCTAGGAAATAGAAAGATACACTTCAAGTCCCTCAACTTCTTATATAAACTTTACATTAACAATCTCCCCCTTTTATAAAAGAAGGAGGGACATCAAAAAGTAATTAACAACCAACTCTCAAAACTACTTAACAGATGGCTTCCGAAGCTTGAATTTGATCTCTGCAAATCTGATGTCAACTCTGAGCCTCAACCTTCTATCAATTTCACTTACAAAGTGTCTGATTAGAACTTTGTTTGCAGCAGAAATGTCATGCACATTGTGACTGTCCATTTGTAACCTAAGATTCAAGTTGTCCATCACCATCTTCAAAGTATCATCACAGTACAGCATCACCTCATGAGAATACATTCTCTTCTTGTTTCCCATGGAATCAGGATACACACAAGATATCTCAGTTTCTTCAGCATCATAGAACACAGTATACATGACAAAATCCTTTTCATCTCCAATTAAATTTCTTCGAGGCTTGTGACAGAAAAGCTTGGAAGTCCAATTTTCCAATCCGAGCTGGAAGTCATAAAGATGAGCTAAGGAGATAGATACTTTGACATGTCTGACAATTGCTGTTAATGCAATTATCTCCTCCTCTGTTCTGAAAGTCTTTCCTTTTAAATCATACAATATCCCCAATATCACATCAAAGCTCATGTCTTGAAAATCTGCCTCTGTGATAGTATACTCTTTTCCATCATCTCTTCTAAAAGTAATCACAGGGTAGAGATAAGCGCTCAACTTGCTAGTCTTGTAACTTTTAACACTTACAAACTTGTGATCAGACACTAGCATTTCTCTTCTTTGTCTATTCACCCTCCTCATGTGAATGTACTCAGTTCTCAGCTCTTTCTTCAGGTTTTCTATCCCATACAGCTTTGTGTAGCTCAACTTTCTTTCATGATAGCAAAACCTACTCTTGTACCTCTCCTCCAAATACTTTCCAGTTGCTCTAGTGAATCGATCCCATTCAGTCCTCTTTAGAAATTTCCCAGAGCTAGCCTTCATCTTTTCCCATAATTCTACTTTCTTCGGATCAACCGGCATCAAATCATCTTGAGGCAACACTTCTTCTAGACTCGGTCCTTCCACATCATCCACTGGTTTTTCCTTTTCAAAATCAAACTCTACATCATCAAACATATCTTTCAGTCTTATGTCTTCTGCACACCTTGCATCATTGATTTCTTCATTCGGAACTTGGTAATCCCTAAGCTCAGAAGCTACATTATCCAGGAGCGCTAGAACTCTATCTATTTCAGACATAGAACTAGAAGCCCCTGAAAACTTCACTCCGCTTTCTTCAGCTCTTTCCTCTGGCATCTCTTCTTGAACAGAATTCAAGAAGTCAAGAGTAGATTGCATGACCGGTTCTTCTTCCATCTCCTGACCCCCTGTAAGAACAATTGCATCTCTGTGTCTTGTTGGTTGCTTCTCTCTCGGTGGCCTTTCCTCAAATCTGTCAACAATTCTTACACCCGAAGTTGTTGGCGCCCTAGACGGCTCACTTTCCAATCTTCTGCGTTTCCTCTCCCCCTCATGACGATCATGATCATCATGATCATCATGCCTTCTAATGGGCCGTCTGGCAGCCGTTTGACAAGATTCTTCAACTCCTCGGATCCGATCTGATAACTGAGACAAGCCATCAGTAAACATCTTATTTATCTCGGTGAATGTCTTCGTGAGAGAAGCATCAAGAGACGCTTGAAACTGTTGAAATTCTGTATGCGTCACCAGATGAGCTTGAGATCTTTGCTCTTGAATTGCACGTTGCTGAAGAGCTGTTTGTTCTTGGAGAATACCCACGAGATCCCTATCTTCAGACGATCCAGCTTCCAAGAGTTTAGAGAATAACAATCCCTTTAACTCCGGAATTGACAAAGAGTCAGCCGCTGATTGAGGAGGCTGAGCTGGAGGATCAGGCATCGGAGCTTTGCCTTTAGCCAACAAGGCCACTTGCTTCTCCAAATCCGAAATCCGAGCTGTCTGTTGCTTGATTACACTAGCCATCTGCTGATTGTTAGCCCGAAACATAGATCGTGTAATAAGTTGATCCGCCGTGGCAACTACATGAATTTGTGAGAGATCAATATCTGGTGAAGAAGAAGATCCATGCGAAGGAGGTACAGAGGTAGATGGTGTAGCTGATGCTGATGAAGCAGATACTGTGGATGATTGAGTGGCGGAAGAAGAAGCAGATGAGGAACTACCAACGGGTGTTGAGGAGGAACCCAGAATGGTAGACTGCTGCCTGAGTGCTGTAATGATCGGAGATACGGGTAAACTAACACCGAGGTCACTTAGACTTCTCGTTGATCCAAAGGTAGAACCTAAGGAACCCATGTTCAGCGTTGGCATGATGTTAGCACTGATGGGATTTCCCTCCGGTCCTCGCAAGCCCGCAACAAATGCAGAACTTACTCCGGTGGTTCCGGCAGGGCTACTAAAGCCTCCTGCAAAGGTGGTTTGCACCGGTGTCCTAGCCAAAGAAATATTTACATTTGTAGCAATTGGTTCTAGACTCGATGTGATAGGAAATGAAGTCGTGGGCGGGGGCAGCTGCCTCACTATATCGGTACCACCAACCTCCAAATGAGGAATAGGTACAAGTTGTGATAAATCCCCGTGAGAAGTTGAAACTACCGTTTGTTGAGAAACGGTAGAGTGGTTGAGTTGGGTTGTGCATTGCATGAGTGGGGATCTCATGTCTTGGTCAATAGGTGATGGCAACAGATGCTCACCCCTAGTAGATGTGGCTACCCAGCTAGACTCGGCTTGGGGAGGGGTTTGTACTTCTTTTCTGGCCCCTATCTCACTCTCACCATCTTTTTCTACTTCCCTTTCACTCATTCTCACTTCCGGATTTTCAACTAATACTCCCTCATCCGTCCTTATTTCTCCGAGAGTCAACAATCGACTCGAGCCTTGGTCAGGCAAGTCAGCATCATCATCACTATCATCATCATCCGAATCTTGAAGTTCTTCGGTTTGGGCATCCATGTCACATGCAGCTTCCGAATCCGAAGGAAGTATGAGAGTTTCCTCAGATGACACGGAGCCTGAAGACTCATAGCCCATCAGAATAGTAAGTCGTTGATCCATCTCAACTGGAGTGTAGAGAGGAACAGGTTGGTCAGCAAGCACATGTGGTTGTACAAACGGTGATAACTCATAATCAACAAGCTGATCTTCATCTTGCAGTTGTACAAACGGTTGGTTTACCGCATGTTCATCATCAGCAGCTGCAAAGACATCGTCCATTTGAACTGCCGAGCTGATCTGTCCGATATGCGCAGCAACATTCGCAGTAGAAGAATGTGCTGGCTGATCAGGGAGGTCCCCACCAATTCCCCTCTCGGTATTTTCCCTCTGCACACCCTGACCAGGATCCCGTGATCTCTGATCCCTAAGTACTATACCCTCACTTCTATGGATGGCATCCTGGGAAGGTCCCACCGGTTCTGGTTGGACCATAGATGCATATTTTGCCCTATACTCTCTAACGCACTTTACCCCCTGATCAGCATACGCAAGAAGTTCACTAAACAATGGAATCTCCGGACCAAACACTGTTGGTGGATACCGAACAGACTGAAATGAAAAATGCTTGACTTTGACAGAGTTGAGTCGTCTTGGAATCTCTGGATTCTGCTCCATCGCACTCGCAATCAAGATGCTTAGAAAACGAGGATACGCCAAATGGTTAGGATTCCTGCCCTTGAGCTCGTGCATGTCATGAAATATCAGTGCTGCATAATCATAGTGTCGATTAAACAGCACTCCTTGAAAAAGCAGGAACATGGACTGTGTTGCCGTGTCATGGGCTGTCTTCTTCCCAGTTAGGCATCGGTTCAAAATGGTAAACAAAGTGTTGTAGGTAGGTGGCAGATTAGTCTTGTTGAACCCCGAAGTTGTATGCAATTCAGCATTATATCCAATCGAACGCACACTAGCTAAAGCTTCATCAACACCGTCAAACGGCTCAAACTGGACTGCTCCCGGTCGACTCGTAGCAGATGGGAATCCCAACAAATAACGGAATTTGTTGAGTCCAAAGCGGATGGTGAAATGATCAATCTTGGTCGTGTAGTAACATCGATCCTCAGTCTCATGAAATTCTAACAATTTCCAAGCTTGTTGAACATAAATGAGAGGAACATCAGCCTCTTTCGTCAAAGGAACAAATAGCGGATGCCTCTTCAGTATTTCAGCTACCACCGGAGCTTTAGTCTTTGCATGCACCGAATAAACCACATTGTTCGGTTTTTCTTCAAGAAAAAGAGCAGCTTGCAAGAGTTGTCGATCAGCATCTAGTTGAGGTTGATGCATGGAGGTGCGTTCGGATATGATACGTGGGATTTCCAATGACTCAGTGTCAGGAAAAACGTAGTCTGCCATATCTGAAAGATTCGCAAATGATTAGACCTTTAAACAAAACATTATCACTTTATTATTTTTATTACTCTTTGAAAAACATGGATTTGAAAGAAAAATCCATTAAGTGTGGGACATTGAATTTTGAAGGAGAATGTATGACCACGAATGTTATATAATGAACTCAGTAAAAATACCAACCAAATTTTTTATGACATTTTCAGTTTGGTCAGTTTATTATGTCTGATAACATCTATTATAGAAACTGATCACGGTCCTATCCTATTAATGTCCATTGTATAATTTACTGAGTTCAAAACATATACATTGAATTGAAGGTCATTTACGATCAAAGTATTAGTTCATCCAAGTCCATATGATTCGAACAATGAATCATGCACACTTATGTTTAAAAATATGATCATCAAGGAATACAAACCCAAGTTATTTACCCCGTATTAGATGAGTGTTTACAAAACTAAGTATTTACTATCCTATTCGGTATATGATAATGAGTGAATACCTATAGGAATCGTAAAGACTCGGGAATCGGTTACAATAACACACACTAAACAGCTAATACAAGAAATAAAATGCTAAGTCTTCGGCTTCAAGGTCTTCGCACGAGCATGGATGATTCAGAAAGATTGAACCATTGAGAGGAATGAAATATTTATAGGTGCAGATTTGAAAATGATGAGGATGCCACGTGTCGTAATCTTATTCGCGTGTCAGACTCGAAACCGCGTGAAGATCGTCTCGAGATACACACGGACACGGAACGTACTCGAGATAGACTCGAGATGGACTCGAGATAGACTCGAGATAGATATTCAAAGGACTCAAGATAGAAAATAAGACGCGGAAGAGACTCGAGATAGACTCGAGATATCATATTATGACACGTGGACACTCGAGATGACACGTGGACACTCGAGATGACACGTGGACACTCGAGATAAGTAGCACCCTTAAACTCTTGCCCACTCGAGATAGCCTCGAGATAGACTCTCACGTGACTCACACTCGAGATAGACTCGAGATAGCCACTCTCATGACTCACACTCGAGATGGACTCGAGATAGCCTCTCACATGACATCTACAGGCCTGACACTCGAGATAGACCCGAGATAGACACGTATATGCCTTGTACTTTGCTCACACTCGAGATAGACTCGAGATAGGCACTCAAGACACACAACTCCCCCTAAACTGAATAACCCATGCACTCCCCCTATACTTGAGCATACCTGATCCTTCTGAATGAATTGAAACACATACCAGTATGTGAAAATATTTTTATACTCCCCCTGAACTGTTGCACAACACTTGAAGCAGATATTAGTAAACACAGACATATAAAACTAAAGAAAAGAGAGAAACAACAGAATCAGAAAAAATAAAAAGAAGAAAATAACAAACAGGTAAGTAATGAGAGATATTCAGAATACAAGAATATACAATAGCATACGCAAGTGTATACTAAAGTAGTCTGAATATAAATCATTACAGATTGTATGCTATTTAAATCTTTTTATCAATCATACCAAGTCTAGAGATTAGAAACTTGAAACGCTTCTCATCCAAAGCCTTGGTAAATAAATCAGCAAGCTGATATTCAGTATTAACAAAATAGAGTTCTATGTTCTCTTTTTCCACATTATCTTTCAAAAAATGATACCTGATGTCAATGTGTTTGGTTTTGGAATGCTGAACTGGATTGGCAGAAATAGCAATAGCACTCTTGGAATCACAGTATATAGGGATTTTCTTATAGACAAATCCATAATCCCTTAACTGAGTTTGCATCCATAATACCTGAGAGCAGCAACTTGCAGCAGCAACATATTCAGATTCAGCTGTGGAAGTGGAAACACACTGTTGCTTCTTTGAAGCCCAAGACACCAACTTGTTGCCTAGTAACTGAATATGCCCTGATGTGCTCTTTCTGTCCATATTACAACCACCATAGTCTGCATCAGAATATGCCTGAAGCTCAAAACCTAGACCTTTTGGATACCATAACCTGTAATATGGAGTTCCTTTTAGATATCTGAAAATCCTTTTGACTGCAGCTAGATGAGATTCTTTTGGTTTTGCTTGATATCGAGCACATACACATGTAGCAAACATGATATCTGGACGACTCGCTGTCAGATACATTAATGAGCCAACCATTCCCCGATAAGTGCGAAGATCCACATCCTTTCCTTCATGATCAGGTCCAATCTTATTTCCCGTTGCCATTGGAGTGCCAATGGAATTGCATGATGACATGTCATACTTCTTCAACAAATCAAAGATATATTTGGACTGATTTATGAAGATGCCATCAGTAAATTGCTTCACTTGCAAACCAAGAAAGAAATTGATCTCACCCATCATACTCATTTTAAACTCTTGGGTCATGATGGTTTCAAATTTCTTGCACAAATCCTTACTGGTAGAACCAAAAATAATATCATCCACATATACCTGAATGACCACAATATGATCTCCTTCCTTCATAATGAATAACGTTGAATCTACAGATCCTTTCTTAAATCCTTTGGATAGAAGATATGTCGACAATTCTTCATAACAAGCACGTGGAGCTTGCTTTAATCCATAAAGAGCCTTATCCAGGATATAGACATAATCAGGATGATCAGGATCAACAAACCCTTCCGGTTGAGTGACATAAACCTCTTCTTTTAAATGACCATATAAGAATGCAGTTTTAACATCCATTTGAAACACCGTGAAGTCTTTGTATGCTGCATATGCCAGAAACATACGAATAGCCTCAAGTCGAGCAACTGGAGCAAATGTCTGATCATAATCAATGCCTTCTTGTTGCCGGTAACCTTTCGCAACAAGTCGAGCCTTGTTCCGAACAATCGTGCCATGCTCATCTTTCTTGTTCTTAAACAGCCATTTGGTGTCAATGATTGACTTGTCTTGAGGTCTCTTCACTAACCGCCACACTTTAAGTGCTGAAAACTGATTTAGTTCTTCTTGCATGGCAGTCACCCAGTCAGAATCTTGTAATGCATCCGAAACACGGGTTGGTTCAGTGTCAGTCAAGAAGACAGAAAAATTGCATTCATTTGCTGATGCAGCGCGTGTCTTGACTGTGGATGTAGGATCTCCAATAATTAATTCAATTGGATGACTGCGAGTCCACTTGACAGTGTGAGGTAAAGGAGTCTGATCATTTACTGATGAAGGTTCAATGATATCAACAGGAACACTAGTATAAGGCTCAGAAGGTATGTCAGAGAGGATTGTAACAGGAGTTTCATCAGATGAAGCAGAAGGTATATCTTGAACATCAGAAGTAGCCTGAGTGGATGTTAGAGGAGAATCGGGAATAGCCGAGGACGAATTTTCAGAAGACTGTGTGTCAACTGACTCTGATAGATCAGGCTCATTTTGAGTAGAAGAAGATAACTCTGAATTTGACGATGACGGAAGAGATAGCGAATCAAGTGCAGAACCTGTTGAAGAGGTAGAAGTATTAGAAAAATCATCATAAACTGATTGAAATAGAAAATCTAGATAAGATGCATTCGATGATTCAGATGACCCAGATGGTCCTTGCGAGCTTGAATCTGCATTGACACCAACATTAGTAACTGATGAAGATGAAATCTCAGAAGATAATTCAGTAATTGGATCAAAATGAACATTGATGCTTTCAGTTACAATCCTTGTCTGTCTATTTAGTACCCTGTATGCTATTGAAGTCTCAGAATACCCAACAAAAACCAGCTCATCAGATTTAGGGCCAAACTTACCCCTATTTTCAGTTTCATTTAAAACAAAACACTTGCAGCCAAACACTTTAAAGTGTCCAACTGAAGGAACACGACCAAATAATATGTGATAGGGAGTTTGACCAAATCTCCTATGAATGATTGATCGATTTTGTGTGTAGCAAGCAGTATTAACCGCTTCAGCCCATAAGTATTGAGGAAGTTGACTTTCAGCAAGCATAGATCTTGCAGCTTCAACAAGAGTTCTATTTCGTCGTTCAACTACCCCATTCTGTTCCGGAGTTCTTGCAGCAGAAAATGTTTGGGTAATTCCAAGTGAGTTATAAAATGATTTGAGAATACTATTTTTGAACTCTGTACCATTATCAGTTCTTACAGTTTGGACCGGAAGTTTAAGTTGTACTTGAACAGCTTTAATAAAATTGATAATGAGAGATGAAGTTTCATCTTTAGTCTTTAAAAACTTTGTCCAAGTATATCGTGAAAAATCATCAACGATGACCAAAATATATTTACGACCAGCCAAACTATGATACTTCATAGGCCCACACAAATCCATATGTAATAAACTCAGAGGAGATTTAGATCCTTGTTCTGGTTTAGGTGGATGAGATGCACGCTTCATTTTGCCTTTTTCACATCCAGGGCACATTTCCTCTTGTTCAAACTTAATCAATGGAATTCCAGATACCAGTTGATGTTTTACAATTTTATCAATGTATCTGAAATTCAAATGAGATAAGCGTTTATGCCATAAAACAGCTTGACGTAAAGAGGATCGACTAATGAGACAAGTTGAAGGATATTGTAACTTATGTTGAAGTCTAATCGTGTATAGATTTGTACGTCGTGAACCGACTAACAATTCTTTACCTTCTTCAGTTCTGACAACACATCTTCTTTTCTTGAAATAAACTTCTAAATCTTTATCACAAAATTTGCCAATACTGAAGAGATTATGATTTAGACCAACAACATGAGCAACATTTTTAATTGTAATGTCTTTGCATACAATGTCACCTTGACCAACTACCGGAGCTAATTCATTGTTACCAAACTTTACAGATCCACCATATTCTTCTTTATAATTGGACAGGATCTCTTTTCTTCCAGTCATATGTTTGGAGCACCCGGAATCAAGGTACCACTTATGACTGGCCTGCAATAAATAAAATCAAGCAGATTTAGGAACCCATTTAAAAATGGGTCCTTGTGGAGAAAAAGTCTTATACACTCGTGAGATTGGATCCCAAAAATATTTGATTCCTTGGCGCACAATAAACTTTCTAAATGGTAAGAAAGTAGAGACAGAAGACTGGAGAGTGGAAGCAGTAGTAGTCATAGTATGAGTTTCATCCAGATGTTTTAATTTTGAAGAAATCATAGTAGCCTTTTTATTAATACTGGAATTATTAGAAGGTACATGATTCTTATTGAACGAAAAATGACTCCGTCTATTAGGAGGAGTAACAAAACTAGATGAAAACTGCATACTATACACTTGCTTTCTAAACCGACTCTTTGTCTTCTTCTGTCTTCTCTTCTTCATAGGAAAACTCACTTCATCTGTAGACACATTAGCACAGATATCAAAAGGTTTGAGCTTGAAAGTATTAGACTGAGTATGATTAGAAACTTCCTCAGATTTTGCAGAAGACTCAAGATTAGGATTTTGCTTTTTCAAATCAATGTGTTTTTGAAAATGTCGCAACATTGATTGCACACCCTGAGTAAAACGAATGTTCTTTATATAACTTTCAGTAACTGAAGGAGTAGCAATCTTTTGATTCTTACCAGCATAATGTAGTCCCTCTTCATATACAGATAGTCTTTCAACTAATCTGTCGTAACTTTTAGTTAAAGAACTACACTTGCTAGACCAAAATTTTGAATCACATTTATGTTGAGCTAGTTCTACTCTCAGTTGTTTGATTGTATTTTGAAATTGTTTATTAACAGATTCATGTTTCTTCTTTAAACAAATGATTTCATCTTGTACAGAATTATCTGAGACTTTAGAAGAACCAAAAGAAGATGATCCATGTATTAATTCATCTGACTGTGACTTCGGAGATTCACTTGCCTTCTGAGATTTAGATGATTCACAAATAACAGGTAGTGTATCATCAACTACTTTCAACTGATAAGGTTTCAAAACATCAGTTGAAGACATAGCTGATGGTTCCTTATATGCCACATAACCATCAGATGTGACAACTCTGAAAGTTTCTTCCTGTTCATCATCTAAGCCATCAGAGTATACATTTGAAGATGAATTCTGAGTTGTGGATGACTTCATAGGTACAGAATCACATTGAGAATCTGGTATGTCAAAAATGGAGTTCGACACAGACGAAACTAATTCATTTAGAATATCGGAAACCAAAGACTTTGAATCTGTCTCAGAAGAATCCCAAGTTAAAAAATTCTTACTTTTAGAAAGAAGAATTTCATTTTGTTCTGATAACTCTTTAATTTTGATTTCTAATTCAGAAATTTTGGCTTCAAGTTCTAGTGTCGGAACATATGGTTTTAACATACCATCATATTCACTCTGTGATTCTGTCTGTACAAACAAATCTGAAGTATCCATTGTTGCAGGTGATTTGATTTTCAAATTTTCAGAGCTATATACAAATTTAACTCTGTGATATTTTTCACCATGATACAATGGATCATGCATCTTTATCTCCTGCATTTCAGAAAACTCTTCTTTCATTTCAAAACCTTTTAATATTGGAAATCGAGCACTCATTCTTAAATCAGTGAGATCATAAAATGCAGGTTTTTCCTCTAAGGCCTTTTTCAGATATTGAGGATTTTTAAAACCAAGACCTTCTTTTGAAAATAAGTCTCTATCTGCATATGGTTTATTGAGAAAAAATGTGTGCTCAGATTGTCCAATCTTGTATAGTTTAAAGTTCAATTCTGAAATTGTTTTGTTTAAAGAAGAAGCATTATCTTTTTCTGATATTAAACTGAGAGTTAGAAACTCAATTTCTGACTTTAAAACTTTATTTTGTTGTTGCAGATACTCAAGTTCACTTACTGATTCATTCAACTTATCAACCATAGACAGAAGATTATCTCTTTGTTGAGTTAAATCAGTAAGTTCTTGAGTTTGCTTTGAAATGACAATTTCAAGTTCTTGATTTTTCAAATGAATTGGATTTGTCATTTCAAGCAATTTGTTTTTGAATTCTATGAAATGAGGATCATTTACCATTTGAGGATCAGCAGCTTTCTCTTCCTCATCATCTGACTCCTCCTCCATCAATCCCATGAAGCACATTTGTGCTTGATCTTCTGTATCTGAAACATCAAGCCACTCTTCATCATCAGCCATTAGCACTAACCCTTGCTCCTGTTTTTCTGCCAATTCTAACTTTTTCTTGAGAATTTCAACTTTTGACATCTTCGCTGGACATATCCTTGCCACATGCCCCTTTTTTCCGCACTTGAAGCATGTGATGTTTTCATTTGTCTTCTTCTCCTCAACAACCTCAGCAGTTTCCTTTTCTTCTTCAACTCCCTTGTTGGCATATTTATCAACATAGTTACCTGAATTTCTTTGAGCATACATCTGACCTTGATTGAGATTGCCAATTCTGTTGAAATTCCTTCCTCTGGATGCAAATCGTCTGTTGTTGGAACTTGGTTTATTATAGTATTTCTTTCTGTATGCCTCTGTTAAAGTCAGTAAGCTTTGGAACATCAAATCTCTTTCTTCATCCTCACTTTCTTCTTCATCCTCATCATCATCTACTTCAAACACTTTTGCCTTGCCTTTCTTGATAACACTCTTTCCTTTCTTTCTTTCAGTTAGCAGTGCAAGAGATTCTTGTTCAGCTTTTTCTTTCTTCTGTCTTTCCAACACAGCTTCTTCAACTTCTTCCTCAAACAACTTCAAGTTCTCATATACTTCATATACTTTGAGCTCATTTAGAGCTTTGTGTTGCTTTACAAATCTGGTAAATGGCTTCCATTCTAAAGACAGATTGTTTATGAACTTTACACTAAAGTCCATCTCTGATCTAGGAATTCTGTTCTTCTTCATGTCATTCATTAGTATAACAAATCTGTCATAAGCATCTTCAAGAGATTCACCATCCTTCATCTTGAAGTTTTCATACTTGTCCATCAGAGTAGTTATCCTCAACTGATTTCCCACTTTAGACCCTAGCATGATCTTCTCTAACTGATCCCAGATGGATTTTGCTGAATCATCATAACTATCAAGCTTTCTATATATGTCATTTGGAATAGCTTGAATCAAACAGTTCTGTGCTTCCAGATCTATCAAGTATTGAATTTTCTCAGCCTCATCCATCTCTTCAACCTCTTTCACTACTCTTATTCCATTAACCACATGTGTAGGCAATGGTTTTGCTCCATAGTCAATTGATTTTAAAATCAGATTGCCTTTATCTTTTCGCTTTACAAACAGTCTGAATCTTGCAACCCATAGCTCATACTCGTCTTTGAACAATACTGGTGCTTTTGAGTCAGATCCCATTGCCAAATCTTCCCTTTTGTTAATTGGATTCATTTTGATTCAGGATCTTTTCTACTACTTTTCTCAGATTCTCAAACTTTCAACTATCTCGAGTGTGAATAGTGATACTCGAGATGTCAATAGAGACACAAGATATGAACAGTGTCACACGAGATGATGTCTCGAGTGAATAACCACAATACTCGAGATACTGTCTCGAGTGGTGAACAGTGCTACTCGAGATACTGTCTCGAGTGATGAACAGTAATGCTCGAGATACTGTCTCGAGTGTATTGTCTCGTGATAGGATCAACCCTTGCGAAGTTGTCTCGAGTGATGAACAGTATCACTCGAGATGATGTCTCGAGTATTTTCACGCGTCACAAAACGACAAACACTCGAATTGCCTTCCTTGTCTTGTACTCTAACAACCCAACTCGAGACTTATCTCGTGACTTAACCAATCACGACTCGAGATGCCTTCACGTAGTCTCGAGATGAGTCTCGAGACATATGAACATACAAAAGACTCGAGACATAAGAAGATACACTAGACTCGAGACATATGAAGATGAACTTTTTCTCAACTTTTTTTCTCCAAAATCTAGCTAAAACCTTCAATTTTACCTCAAATCCTATCTAAATCCTGTGCAAAAACACTCAAACATCACTCTAATTCATGAATTCAGACATGAATTCATGAAAAAATCACCAAACAACTCAAAAACTCTTCAAGTCTTCATGAACCTCCATTGATGACTATCTTCAAAGCTTCAAATCTTCAAATCTTTGCTTCAATCCATGAAAATCTTCATCAAAAATGTAGTAGATCCAGCTCTGATACCACTTGTTAGTGTAAATGAATCCAAATCTAACACAATCTCAACAAGATTGAGTTAGACACTCAAGAACATAAGAGAAACATGTAGAGAGAGAAAGTATGTAGAGAGATGTAGAGAGAAAGTCACAAGTCTATGTCATTTCCAAAATGAACGTCCACCTTACAATACAAAGGCATTGGGGTATTTATACCCCAACCCTAGGAAATAGAAAGATACACTTCAAGTCCCTCAACTTCTTATATAAACTTTACATTAACAAGAATACATGATTTTACATGGTAATATGTAACAACCGTGTATAAAGGCCTTTTATTCAAACGGGTGTACGAATCACTAACTCTCGATTTTACGTTATTGTACGAGCCAACCGTAACGAAGTGACGTCTGTACGATGTTATTTCAAACAACCGTGTATAATAAGCACCTATGTATATGTTTATGTGTTAAATAATTCAAAATATTCATGTTTTTGTAACATCTAAAGAGAAAACGGTTAAAAAAGTACAAGTTTTAATACCGTTTAACAACTAACTATGAAACGACCCAAGTCCTTAGACCGTGTTAAGGATACAATATAAAGAATACATGATTTTACATGGTAATACGTAACAACAGTGTATAAAGGCCTCTTATTCAAACGGGTGTACGAATCACAAACTCTCGATTTTACGCAATTGTACGAACCAACCGTAAGGAAGTCCTCTCTGTACAATCTTATTTCAAACAACCGTGTATAATAAGCACCTATGTATATGTGTATGTGTTAAGTAATTCAAAATATTCGTGTTTTCGTAACATCTAAAGAGAAAACGGTTAAGAAAGTACAAGTTTTAATACCGTTTAACAAGTAAATTTGAAACGACCCAACTCCTTAGACCTTGTTAAGGATACAATCAAAAAACATATGCTTTTACATGGTAATACGTAACAACGGTGTATAAACGCCTCTTATTCAAACGGGTGTACGAATCACTAATTCTCGATTTTACGCGATTGTACGAGCCAACCGTAACGAAGTGACGTATGTACAATCTTATTTCAAGCAACCGTGTATAATAAGCACCTATGTATATGTTTTATGTGTTAAGTATTTCAAAATATTCATGTTTTCGTAACATCTAAAGAGAAAACGGTTAAAAAAGTACAAGTTTTAATACCGTTTAACAACTAACTGTGAAACGACCCAAGTCCTTAGACCGAGTTAAGGATACCATATAAAGAATACATGATTTTACATGGTAATACGTAACAACCGTGTATAAAGGCCTCTTATTCAAACGGGTTTACGAATCACTAACTCTCGATTTTACGTTAGTGTACGAGCCAACCGTAACGAAGTGACATCTGTACAATCTTATTTCAAACTGTAAGTGCAATAACAATGGATCAAACAAACATAAACTTCATTCCATGAACAAATCAATACAAGATCTACTTTCTCTCTCTAGAATCTCTCTCTAGATCTCACTAAATGAATATCACAAAATAAGCTCCTTCTATCTCAAGTCTCCTGAACTAACTCCTTCTAACACACTATATATACCCTTGACCTCAACACTTACTAACATTGACTTTTCTAACTAATACTTTGACTTTACATATTAATGCTTTGACTTTGACTTTGATGCTTGACTTTCTTCTTTGACTTCCATCCTTTGACTTTGTTTGACTTGAATATTGTTTCCTCATCTTGAGATCTCGGATACAATAATATTTGCTCTAACAATCTCCCCCTTTGTATTCGAGATCGCTCTTCAAAATAAGCTCCAGCTTTAACGATCTTTTGTCTTCATGTCAAACAAACTTTTTCGGTCACAAATTTCAAACAACTAACAATCTTCCCATATATACAAGCATCATCTTCAGAACAAAGTCTTCAATCTTGAGATCATCTCTAGAAAAGTATAATTCTTTTTCTTGAATCAAAACATTGTAGATCTCTTGAATCAACCCACTATACTGTCACGCTTCTCAACCACCTTTGGTATCTTTGATCAATCCAACATTCTTCATCAATTTTCACAACTTGATATCAATCTTTAAATCCAAGGCTTTTCAACCCCAGATTCAAAAGATTCAAAATTATAATTCTCTTTGGCTCCCCCTTAACTCTTGCTTTCCCCTTCTTTACTGAAATACTTCACACTCGCTTCAAAAATCATTTCTTCACAAACCCAAAACAAGTTTTACTTTCAACTCAAACCATCTTCAAATTTCATCACTATCAGCATCAATACTTGAATTCATCAATCTTCTTAAAATCTTCAAACAATCATATCTTTAAACAACACAACTTGATATCTTGAACTCTTCAAACGAATCTTGAACCCTTCAACATAATTCCCATATCTTCATCAAGTTTTTACAAATGTCTTTGATGAAACATCTCCCCCTCATGATGATTAGGAGAATCCTGAGCATCATGAACAATCAAAGACACCATTATCAAATAGTTCATTCACAGGAACTGCTCCCCTCAAAAGTTGGTTTATCATTCAAAGAACCATATGTCCCCCTCCATATCAGAGTGCTCCCCCTCAAATCCAGCTCAAGTTGCTCCCCCTCAAATGATGGGTAATCGGTTAACATAGAAGCACATTTAGCAACTATTGACACAACAACTCATAGAATTGTGTGGCCTATTTTCAGTGTTGGCAACAGGATAGCACTGATAGGACTTCCAGTCATCACTGAATCAAAGTTATAAAACTAAGTTCTCAGACTGTTCCGGCAATATCACAAAGATATGCAATTGGAATCACAAAGACTCGTGCAAGTGTCAAAGAAATATCATCATATCAATTAGGCTCAAATATTGATTCAACCTGGGACGCAGATTGAAAATCAATGACTCTTGTGCATAGAATATGAAGTTCGGAGACCGGAGAGGATGTCTTCCTTGTTTCAATATCTAAATCTTCCGAGTGAAGATTAGATAGATGATGTGCTAATTCTCCGTGAGAATTGAAACAAACATCTTTTAAGAGATATTTGAGTAGCTTGGTGGGGTGACACGAGTTATGACACTGGGTCCATGTCTTGTTTCAATATTCATCTCCAAAGAATGAGAATGAATAGATTGTGTGGTTACCCGGATAACTGTATCGGTTTGGGAAGGATCTTCTTGTATTCTTTTTGATCCTGTCTCACACTCACCATTTTTCTTTTTACTCCCCCTACACTCAAGCTCTCGGCATTTTACCTCATGCACACCCTCACAAACTAGGTCTAACCTAGGGATGTGTTTCTTGGGTAGATCCTCCGGCTCTGGATTGATCATAGAAACTTCTATATCCTATCACACATAAGTTAATATCATGAAATGATATTCTTTGAAACGTTGAGTATATTCATACCAGAACGTGATATGATGGTGATTCATATGTGATACAATATGTATATGGGGAACATATGTTGAACAGAAATAGGGAACATTTGTTGATGAGATCATATGTTGAAGAAATTCATTCAAATGCTCTAACAAGTGATGATTGATTGTAGAAATTAAAAATCTTGATCGTGAATTCCAAAGAACAAAATTCAAACGCTAAACAGATAGACTCAGTAAGCACAGTGTATTCAAGAAATGTATCAATGATTAGAAAGTTTAATTGTGAAGAACAATTCACAATTAATAATCTGAATAAGAATTGAATCATTGAAATGAAATAACGTGCATTGAAATCAAATAGGAATTCAAGCGAGTGTATTTCCACCGAATAATTTCAACGAATATATGAGATGTGGAAATAACTATGTCAAGAAAATTATAACGCGTGGAAATTCGTGAAATGTAAAATCGGAAAGAAACTAACACAAGTAAGTTCCTTATGATGAATCCCACGGTTAACACAGTTAAGCGCAAGTTCGAAGCTAAGGGTTTAGAGGGATACTTACATTGAAGTGCATAAATGAAGTACGGGTCCTAAACTGAATGTTTAGAAGCCACTAAGCATTGAAGACCGGGTCCTGAACTGAATTATTCAGGAGCCACTTACCTGCAAAATCAAGACAAGAAAGATTTTGGTATCCACTTGAATGTGGATCCTCGAATGTTAGATGCATTTGATTTATAAAAAGAAATCTTGTAAATCCCAAATCTATCATCGATATAATCGTCACATACAAAATCATTTCTTGGAGAGTAAGAACCATATGATGTTCTTTTGGAAAGACTAAGAAGTTTACTTCTAGAATAAACTAACTCAGACTTACCAAAAGATGTATCATGAAAAAATTTGTTCTTTTGAACTTTCGGTTCCGAAGCAAATGATTTTGTATGATTTACCTTTGCATTAGATCCCTTGACTTGCCAAACAAACTTACTATTTGAAAAACGATGATTACCTGAATAATCAACACGACGATCATAGAAGAGATTTGAAGTATGAATCTGACCACTTGAGTTGATATTACTCCGTGAAGCACTATCCACATTGCTTGAATCATGAGCTTTGAAAATTATCTCCTCAAGTTCCTTCACTTTAGAAGAAAGCTTGTTCCTCTCTTCAAGAAGATCATTAAGCTTATTCTGTTGATCAGATCGCATTCGTTGCTCATTCATGATATCAGTTGATAAGCCTGATAACTTGCTTGTAAGTTTGTTTATTTCAGCCTTAAACGCTTCCTTTTGATCCACAAAATCTTTCTCCACAAGAGTTGGCTTGTTAGGTTCAGCGATTATCTGTTCTAAAACAGTCTTTTCATGTCGAAGAACCTTCTCTTTTTGTTTAAATTGATGTCTTACATCAGATAACTGATTCTGTAAGTCAACAATCTGCTTTTGAAGCTCAATACTTTTCTTGTCATCTACTTTCCTTTCTGAGTGAACAACTTGGATCTCTTCTTCAAATTCATGCATCATATTCTGATATTTCCCGGCACGAAGAGTTGGTTTCTTCAAAGATTTCTTCTTACTATCAATCACATTCAACTGCCTCTCAAACTCCTTCCTATCTAGAACAATCTGCCTCTCTAACTCAGATATTTTCTGTGAGAAGTTTTCACTTTTGAATTCAAAGGATTTTCTCTCATTTGCAAAAACGTGTCTCTCTTCTTCAAAAACCTTTCTTTCTTTCTCAAAGTTGCTTCTTTCAATGATCACAATTTGCTCAAGATCAGTTAATTGCTTTGAAAGTTCCATCACTCGTGATTTAGAAGATATAAGCTTGTTTTCGAAAACCTTTTTATCTTCATCAAGTTCACGAACTGTCTTTTGCAAACATTCATTTTCTTTTCTCAAAGAAGTTACAAGTTTTAAATTTTGAGCATTTCCAAAAGAATGTTTCAACATTTGATCATGCTCATTTTGCAAATCCTTTTTCAAACTTGTAATCAGACTTCTTTCTTTTGAAAGTGAATCTTCAAGATTTGTAACTTTAATACGAAGTTCAGCTTGTTCTGAAGGTGTTGATTTCCCATGAGCCACTACTTGTTCTGTGAGAGAAATATTTTCTTTCTTAAGTTTCCAAATTATGTCAGTGAACCGATTGACCCTTTGATAGATTGACTCAAAGAATTTTGGATTTAGAAGGTCGTTCACATAAGCATCCACGGCTGCCGTTTGTAATTCTGTGAAGTCAGAATCCATTGTTAACTGCACAAAGAAAAATTAAGGATCGTCAACAGAAACTTCGATTAGAAGTATAAATTGTGCACACACTATTTATATCGAACAAATCAAAAATTATGAAGAAAATGGGTAAAAAACGAACTTGAAGTACTAAAAACGACAAAACGTGAAACTTAAACGACTCAACAACTTGAAATCACAAGTGTAAGGACTAAAATTGTAAAAGTGTGGAAAGTTTCAAGTTCAGGGACTAAAAATGATAAACTTTGAAAATTTGAAAGTCCAAGGATTGAAAATGAAACTTTTTGAAACTTAAAGTCCAGGTACTAAAAGTGACAAAAATTGAAAGTTATAAAACTAACTGACTTAACAAGAAAAAGGACTAAAAATGTATAACGGAACCGATAACGAAACATACAAAAGCTTAACAAAACACGGAAAAATTACGAAATGAAAATCAAAAGATAACCAACTTCATCCTCTATCAAACCGTGTCACCGAACGACGATCGAAACGTCTCGAGGTAGCCCCGAATTGATCTCGAAAACTGTGAGAAAAATGTCTCTCGTATCACTTTTAATGCACGTTGAACAACGTCGAGAACTCACCGATCGGACCTGAAAACTTAACGAGTCAATACACTATCAGTCAACCTATTAAGAAAATCAAAAACGATTTCCCGGCAAAATCGTCTTGATCACCGATATCGTCCCGCAAAATGACCGTTTGTCATGAAATTCACATGAAATGATGAAATTCTTTGCGTAGGCTTGACTTGAGAACGCTCGAAACCTTATCAAATAAGCCCGAAAATATTCAAAAAATTACTCAAAAATAAAATGGCTCGAGACATATTGAAAAATACTCAAAAATACCACTACTCTTGAGATATCTTGAAAAATATTCAAAAATTAAAGCCCAAGAGTCGAAATACTGAAAAATAGCTCGAAATACGGTATTTACGTGCCAAAATACGCTCAAAATACGCAAAATACGCTCAAAATATGCTCCCACTCGAGATACACTCGAAATACTAAGAAACACGCTCACACACTCGAGATAAGTACTGATGTACTCGAAAAACGCGTTTAAAAGCTTCCTACGCGCCTCAAGATGATTTCTGACTTGCTGACAACTCGAGATGCAAGCACACGCTCTCTCACGCGACTCGAGATGAGACCAGACGCGCTTCACGCGCTCGAGATACGAGACACGCGCGTTTACGCGCCATGAAATGAAGTCCACGCGCCTGAAGACCTTGACTCTCTTGTCCTTATGCACTGACAGTCCACACACGCGTCTCGAGGCTGTCCCCCACGCGCCAACCGAGATGACGCAGACGCGCCTACAGCTGTCTCGTCTGACGTGCCTTTGTGACCAAACAATCCTCACGCGCTCTGATGCACGCGTTTTCTTCACGTCTCGAGACGATTTTCACACAAGATGACCATGCACGCCTTTTTCTGTTGACTAAGCACGTGTCACGAGACAAGACAGCTGTCTCCCACGTGCCTGATGTTATCTTGAATTGACTGCTGCTGACGCCTGATGCTCTGACACACTCGAGTTGATAGCGCGTTTTCTTCTGCTGACTTTTTCTTCTCGTCTGACTTGCCTACTGAAAAGACCACACACTCGAGATGCTTACTTGTCCCACGTGAGAGATACTCGAGTTGATGTTTTCTCTCTTATTTAAAAATTTCTGACACACTCGAGATAGAACCAACATACACGAGATAACTTTCTTGAATTTATCTTTGTCCTTATGTGCTTTCTTGTCTCCTCACATCCAACAAGAAGTACACTCGAGATAAAAATAAAAATGCTCGAGACATGACTCGAAATGATTTTTCTTACACGTCAGACACACATCAGACTCGAGACATGAGGTCTGAACTCACAAACAACTTTTTGCAAATTTTTCAACAAAATATGGATCAAACTCACAAAAACTTATCTTCTTCACCAAGAACACCTCAAGAACACCAAGAACATCTTCAACCCCAAAATTTTCAAAAATACACATTTAACCTCTAAAACAAAAACAAATGGTGGATTTATGTTCAAAAACACTTTTTAGAAACAAATCCACTCAAAACCAAATCAAAATCTCATCAAATCCCCAAATCATTCATGAACTCTCAAAAACACAAACTCAAATCTCCAAGAACAATTTTCGAAAATCTTCACTAAATTTGATTGAATTCAAATATGTTGCTCACCTTATGATTACAAACAACTTTTGTGAAACAACATTCACCAAAAATGGATCAAACTCATTCAATTTTCAAAAATTTCTCAAAAACTCCATTGATGAACTTTGAAGCTTTTCAAAAATCAAAACTCAAATTTGAGTATAAATTTGATCTAGAATGATTGGAGATGATTAGAAAACACACCAGAAACACAAAAACACAAACAAAAACACAAGATCTACACAAAAAATCTACAAATCTAGAAAAAATTCTATAAAACCCATTTCTTAAAAAAAATCTTCAAATCTTCATCAAATTTCTTCAAATCTTCATCCAATTGTGCACCAAATCTTCTGCCATGGCTCTGATACCAATTGTAAGTGCAATAACAATGGATCAAACAAACATAAACTTCATTCCATGAACAAATCAATACAAGATCTACTTTCTCTCTCTAGAATCTCTCTCTAGATCTCACTAAATGAATATCACAAAATAAGCTCCTTCTATCTCAAGTCTCCTGAACTAACTCCTTCTAACACACTATATATACCCTTGACCTCAACACTTACTAACATTGACTTTTCTAACTAATACTTTGACTTTACATATTAATGCTTTGACTTTGACTTTGATGCTTGACTTTCTTCTTTGACTTCCATCCTTTGACTTTGTTTGACTTGAATATTGTTTCCTCATCTTGAGATCTCGGATACAATAATATTTGCTCTAACACAAACAACCGTGTATAATAAGCACCTATGTATATGTTTATGTGTTAAGTAATTCAAAATATTCATGTTTTTGTAACATCTAAAGAGAAAACGGTTAAAAAAGTACAAGTTTTAATACCGTTTAACAACTAACTGTGAAACGACCCAAGTCCTTAGACCGTGTTAAGGATACCATATAAAGAATACATGATTTTACATGGTAATACGTAACAACCGTGTATAAAGGCCTCTTATTCAAACAGGTGTACGAATCACTAACTCGATTTTACGTTATTGTACGAGCCAACCGTAACGAAGTGACGTCTGTACAATCTTATTTCAAACAACCGTGTATAATAAGCACCTATGTATATGTTTATGTGTTAAGTAATTCAAAATATTCATGTTTTTGTAACATCTAAAGAGAAAACGGTTAAAAAAGTACAAGTTTTAATACCGTTTAACAACTAACTGTGAAACGACCCAAGTCCTTAGACCGTGTTAAGGATACCATATAAAGAATACATGATTTTACATGGTAATACGTAACAACCGTGTATAAAGGCCTCTTATTCAAACGGGTGTACGAATCACTAACTCTCGATTTTACGTTATTGTACGAGCCAACCGTAACGAAGTGACGTCTGTACAATGTTATTTCAAACAACCGTGTATAATAAGCACCTATGTATATGTTTATGTGTTAAGTAATTCAAAATATTTATGTTTTTGTAACATCTAAAGAGAAAACGGTTAAAAAAGTACAAGTTTTAATACCGTTTAACAACTAACTATGAAACGACCCAAGTCCTTAGACCGTGTTATGGATACAATATAAAGATTACATGATTTTACATGGTAATACGTAACAACAGTGTATAAAGGCCTCTTATTCAAACGGGTGTACGAATCACAAACTCTCGATTTTACGCAATTGTACGAACCAACCGTAAGGAAGTCCTCTCTGTACAATCTTATTTCAAACAACCGTGTATAATAAGCACCTATCTATATGTGTATGTGTTAAGTAATTCAAAATATTCGTGTTTTCGTAACATCTAAAGAGAAAACGGTTAAGAAAGTACAAGTTTTAATACCGTTTAACAAGTAAATTTGAAACGACCCAACTCCTTAGACCTTGTTAAGGATACAATCAAAAAACATATGCTTTTACATGGTAATACGTAACAACTGTGTATAAACGCCTCTTATTCAAACGGGTGTACGAATCACTAACTCTCGATTTTACGCGATTGTACGAGCCAACCGTAACGAAGTGACGTATGTACAATCTTATTTCAAGCAACCGTGTATAATAAGCACCTATGTATATGTTTATGTGTTAAGTATTTCAAAATATTCATGTTTTCGTAACATCTAAAGAGAAAACGGTTAAAAAAGTACAAGTTTTAATACCGTTTAACAACTAACTGTGAAACGACCCAAGTCCTTAGACCGTGTTAAGGATACCATATAAAGAATACATGATTTTACATGGTAATATGTAACAACCGTGTATAAAGGCCTCTTATTCAAACGGGTGTACGAATCACTAACTCTCGATTTTACGTTATTGTACGAGCCAACCGTAACGAAGTGACGTCTATACAATCTTATTTCAAACAACCGTGTATAATAAGCACCTATGTATATGTTTATGTGTTAAGTAATTGAAAATATTCATGTTTTTGTAACATCTAAAGAGAAAACGGTTAAAAAAGTACAAGTTTTAATACCGTTTAACAACTAACTGTGAAACGACCCAAGTCCTTAGACCGTGTTAAGGATACCATATAAAGAATACATGATTTTACATGGTAATATGTAACAACCGTGTATAAAGGCCTCTTATTCAAACGGGTGTACGAATCACTAACTCTCGATTTTACGTTATTGTACGAGCCAACCGTAATGAAGTGACGTCTGTACAATCTTATTTCAAACAACCGTGTATAATAAGCACCTATGTATATGTTTATGTGTTAAGTAATTCAAAATATTCATGTTTTTGTAACATCTAAAGAGAAAACGGTTAAAAAAGTACAAGTTTTAATACCGTTTAACAACTAACTGTGAAACGACCCAAGTCCTTAGACCGTGTTAAGGATACCATTTAAAGAATACAGGATTTTACATGGTAATAGGTAACAACCGTGTATAAAGGCCTCTTATTCAAACGGGTGTACGAATCACTAACTCTCGATTTTACGTTATTGTACAAGCCAACCGTAACGAAGTGACGTCTGTACAATGTTATTTCAAACAACCGTGTATAATAAGCACCTATGTATATGTTTATGTGTTAAGTAATTCAAAATATTCATGTTTTTGTAACATCTAAAGAGAAAACGGTTAAAAAAGTACAAGTTTTAATACCGTTTAACAACTAACTGTGAAACGACCCAAGTCCTTAGACCGTGTTAAGGATACCATTTAAAGAATACATGATTTTACATGGTAATAGGTAACAACCGTGTATAAAGGCCTCTTATTCAAACGGGTGTACGAATCACTAACTCTCGATTTTACGTTATTGTACGAGCCAACCGTAACGAAGTGACGTCTGTACAATGTTATTTCAAACAACCGTGTATAATAAGCACCTATGTATATGTTTATGTGTTAAGTAATTCAAAATATTCATGTTTTTGTAACATCTAAAGAGAAAACGTTTAAAAAAGTACAAGTTTTAATACCGTTTAATAACTAACTGTGAAACGACCCAAGTCCTTAGACCGTGTTAAGGATACCATATAAAGAATACATGCTTTTACATGGTAATACGTAACAACTGTGTATAAACGCCTCTTATTCAAACGGGTGTACGAATCACTAACTCTCGATTTTACGCGATTGTACGAGCCAACCGTAACGAAGTGACGTATGTACAATCTTATTTCAAGCAACCGTGTATAATAAGCACCTATGTATATGTTTATGTGTTAAGTATTTCAAAATATTCATGTTTTCGTAACATCTAAAGAGAAAACGGTTAAAAAAGTACAAGTTTTAATACCGTTTAACAACTAACTGTGAAACGACCCAAGTCCTTAGACCGTGTTAAGGATACCATATAAAGAATACATGATTTTACATGGTAATATGTAACAACCGTGTATAAAGGCCTCTTATTCAAACGGGTGTACGAATCACTAACTCTCGATTTTACGTTATTGTACGAGCCAACCGTAACGAAGTGACGTCTATACAATCTTATTTCAAACAACCGTGTATAATAAGCACCTATGTATATGTTTATGTGTTAAGTAATTGAAAATATTCATGTTTTTGTAACATCTAAAGAGAAAACGGTTAAAAAAGTACAAGTTTTAATACCGTTTAACAACTAACTGTGAAACGACCCAAGTCCTTAGACCGTGTTAAGGATACCATATAAAGAATACATGATTTTACATGGTAATATGTAACAACCGTGTATAAAGGCCTCTTATTCAAACGGGTGTACGAATCACTAACTCTCGATTTTACGTTATTGTACGAGCCAACCGTAATGAAGTGACGTCTGTACAATCTTATTTCAAACAACCGTGTATAATAAGCACCTATGTATATGTTTATGTGTTAAGTAATTCAAAATATTCATGTTTTTGTAACATCTAAAGAGAAAACGGTTAAAAAAGTACAAGTTTTAATACCGTTTAACAACTAACTGTGAAACGACCCAAGTCCTTAGACCGTGTTAAGGATACCATTTAAAGAATACAGGATTTTACATGGTAATAGGTAACAACCGTGTATAAAGGCCTCTTATTCAAACGGGTGTACGAATCACTAACTCTCGATTTTACGTTATTGTACAAGCCAACCGTAACGAAGTGACGTCTGTACAATGTTATTTCAAACAACCGTGTATAATAAGCACCTATGTATATGTTTATGTGTTAAGTAATTCAAAATATTCATGTTTTTGTAACATCTAAAGAGAAAACGGTTAAAAAAGTACAAGTTTTAATACCGTTTAACAACTAACTGTGAAACGACCCAAGTCCTTAGACCGTGTTAAGGATACCATTTAAAGAATACATGATTTTACATGGTAATAGGTAACAACCGTGTATAAAGGCCTCTTATTCAAACGGGTGTACGAATCACTAACTCTCGATTTTACGTTATTGTACGAGCCAACCGTAACGAAGTGACGTCTGTACAATGTTATTTCAAACAACCGTGTATAATAAGCACCTATGTATATGTTTTTTGTGTTAAGTAATTCAAAATATTCATGTTTTTGTAACATCTAAAGAGAAAACGTTTAAAAAAGTACAAGTTTTAATACCGTTTAATAACTAACTGTGAAACGACCCAAGTCCTTAGACCGTGTTAAGGATACCATATAAAGAATACATGATTTTACATGGTAATATGTAACAACCGTGTATAAAGGCCTTTTATTCAAACGGGTGTACGAATCACTAACTCTCGATTTTACGTTATTGTACGAGCCAACCGTAACGAAGTGACTTCTGTACGATGTTATTTCAAACAACCGTGTATAATAAGCACCTATGTATATGTTTATGTGTTAAATAATTCAAAATATTCATGTTTTTGTAACATCTAAAGAGAAAACGGTTAAAAAAGTACAAGTTTTAATACCGTTTAACAACTAACTATGAAACGACCCAAGTCCTTAGACCGTGTTAAGGATACAATATAAAGAATACATGATTTTACATGGTAATACGTAACAACAGTGTATAAAGGCCTCTTATTCAAACGGGTGTACGAATCACAAACTCTCGATTTTACGCAATTGTACGAACCAACCGTAAGGAAGTCCTCTCTGTACAATCTTATTTCAAACAACCGTGTATAATAAGCACCTATGTATATGTCTATGTGTTAAGTAATTCAAAATATTCGTGTTTTCGTAACATCTAAAGAGAAAACGGTTAAGAAAGTACAAGTTTTAATACCGTTTAACAAGTAAATTTGAAACGACCCAACTCCTTAGACCTTGTTAAGGATACAATCAAAAAACATATGCTTTTACATGGTAATACGTAACAACGGTGTATAAACGCCTCTTATTCAAACGGGTGTACGAATCACTAACTCTCGATTTTACGCGATTGTACGAGCCAACCGTAACGAAGTGACGTATGTACAATCTTATTTCAAGCAACCGTGTATAATAAGCACCTATGTATATGTTTTATGTGTTAAGTATTTCAAAATATTCATGTTTTCGTAACATCTAAAGAGAAAACGGTTAAAAAAGTACAAGTTTTAATACCGTTTAACAACTAACTGTGAAACGACCCAAGTCCTTAGACCGAGTTAAGGATACCATATAAAGAATACATGATTTTACATGGTAATACGTAACAACCGTGTATAAAGGCCTCTTATTCAAACGGGTTTACGAATCACTAACTCTCGATTTTACGTTAGTGTACGAGCCAACCGTAACGAAGTGACATCTGTACAATCTTATTTCAAACAACCGTGTATAATAAGCACCTATGTATATGTTTATGTGTTAAGTAATTCAAAATATTCATGTTTTTGTAACATCTAAAGAGAAAACGGTTAAAAAAGTACAAGTTTTAATACCGTTTAACAACTAACTGTGAAACGACCCAAGTCCTTAGACCGTGTTAAGGATACCATATAAAGAATACATGATTTTACATGGTAATACGTAACAACCGTGTATAAAGGCCTCTTATTCAAACGGGTGTACGAATCACTAACTCGATTTTACGTTATTGTACGAGCCAACCGTAACGAAGTGACGTCTGTACAATCTTATTTCAAACAACCGTGTATAATAAGCACCTATGTATATGTTTATGTGTTAAGTAATTCAAAATATTCATGTTTTTGTAACATCTAAAGAGAAAACGGTTAAAAAAGTACAAGTTTTAATACCGTTTAACAACTAACTATGAAACGACCCAAGTCCTTAGACCGTGTTATGGATACAATATAAGGAATACATGATTTTACATGGTAATACGTAACAACAGTGTATAAAGGCCTCTTATTCAAACGGGTGTACGAATCACGAACTCTCGATTTTACGCAATTGTACGAACCAACCGTAAGGAAGTCCTCTCTGTACAATCTTATTTCAAACAACCGTGTATAATAAGCACCTATCTATATGTGTATGTGTTAAGTAATTCAAAATATTCGTGTTTTCGTAACATCTAAAGAGAAAACGGTTAAGAAAGTACAAGTTTTAATACCGTTTAACAAGTAAATTTGAAACGACCCAACTCCTTAGACCTTGTTAAGGATACAATCAAAAAACATATGCTTTTACATGGTAATACGTAACAACTGTGTATAAACGCCTCTTATTCAAACGGGTGTGTACGAATCACTAACTCTCGATTTTACGCGATTGTACGAGCCAACCGTAACGAAGTGACGTATGTACAATCTTATTTCAAGCAACCGTGTATAATAAGCACCTATGTATATGTTTATGTGTTAAGTATTTCAAAATATCCATGTTTTCGTAACATCTAAAGAGAAAACGGTTAAAAAAGTACAAGTTTTAATACCGTTTTGTTAGTGTGAATGAATCCAAATCTAACACAATCTCAACAAGATTGAGTTAGAAACTCAAGAACATAAGAGAAACATGTAGAGAGAGAAAGTATGTAGAGAGATGTAGAGAGAAAGTCACAAGTCTATGTCATTTCAAATGATACTTCCAATCTTACAATACAAAGGCATTGGAGTATTTATACCCCAACCCTAGGAAATAGAAAATTACACTTCAAGTCCCTCAACTTCTTATATAAACTCTACATTAACAATCTTCCCCTTTTATAAAAGAAGGAGGGACACCAAAAAGTAATTAACAACCAACTCTCAAAACTACTTAACAGATGGCTTCCGAAGCTTGAATTTGATCTCTGCAAATCTGATGTCAACCCTGAGCCTCAACCTTCTATCAATTTCACTTACAAAATGTCTGATTAGAACTTTGTTTGCAGCAGAAATGTCATGCACATTGTGACTGTCCATTTGTAACCTAAGATTCAAGTTGTCCATCACCATCTTCAAAGTATCATCACAGTACAGCATCACCTCATGAGAATACATTCTCTTCTTGTTTCCCATGGAATCAGGATACACACAAGATATCTCAGTTTCTTCAGCATCATAGAACACAGTATACATGACAAAATCCTTTTCATCT
Source organism: Centaurea solstitialis (assembly GCA_030169165.1). Taxonomy (NCBI): domain Eukaryota; kingdom Viridiplantae; phylum Streptophyta; class Magnoliopsida; order Asterales; family Asteraceae; genus Centaurea; species Centaurea solstitialis. The sequence continues at coordinate 55,565 of JARYMX010000033.1, read as the reverse complement.
CCAATTAAATTTCTTCGAGGCTTGTGACAGAAAAGCTTGGAAGTCCAATTTTCCAATCCGAGTTGGAAGTCATAAAGATGAGCTAAGGAGATAGATACTTTGACATGTCTGACAATTGCTGTTAATGCAATTATCTCCTCCTCTGTTCTGAAAGACTTTCCTTTTAAATCATACAATATCCCCAATATCACATCAAAGCTCATGTCTTGAAAATCTGCCTCTGTGATAGTGTACTCTTTTCCGTCATCTCTTCTAAAAGTAATCACAGGGTAGAGATAAGCACTCAACTTGCTAGTCTTGTAACTTGTAACACTTACAAACTTGTGATCAGACACTAGCATTTCTCTTCTTTGTCTATTCACCCTCCTCATGTGAATGTACTCAGTTCTCAGCTCTTTCTTCAGGTTTTTTATCCCATACAGCTTTGTGTAGCTCAACTTTCTCTCATGATAGCAAAACCTACTCTTGTACCTCTCCTCCAAATACTTTCCAGTTGCTCTAGTGAATCGATCCCATTCAGTCCTCTTTAGAAATTTCCCAGAGCTAGCCTTCATCTTTTCCCATAATTCTACTTTCTTCGGATCAACCGGCATCAAATCATCTTGAGGCAACACTTCTTCTAGACTCGGTCCTTCCACATCATCCACTGGTTTTTCCTTTTCAAAATCAAACTCTACATCATCAAACATGTCTTTCAGTCTTATGTCTTCTGCACACCTCGCATCATTGATTTCTTCATTCGGAACTTGGTAATCCCTAAGCTCAGAAGCTACATTATCCAGGAGCGCTAGAACTCTATCTATTTCAGACATAGAACTAGAAGCCCCTGAAAACTTCACTCCGCTTTCTTCAACCCTTTCCTCTGGCATCTCTTCCTGAATAGAATTCAAGAAGTCAAGAGTAGATTGCATGACCGGTTCTTCTTCCATCTCCTGACCCCCTGTAAGAACAATTGCATCTCTGTGTCTTGTTGGTTGCTTCTCTCTCGGTGGCCTTTCCTCAAATCTGTCAACAATTCTTACACCCGAAGTTGTTGGCGCCCTAGACGGCTCACTTTCCAATCTTCTGCGTTTCCTCTCCCCCTCATGACGATCATGATCATCATGATCATCATGCCTTCTAGTGGGCCGTCTGGCTGCCACTTGACATGTTTCCTCAACTCCGCGAATCCGATCAGATAACTGAGATAAACCATCAGTAAACATCTTGTTGATCTCGGTGAAGGTCTTTGTGAGAGAAGCATCAAGAGACGCTTGAAACTGTTGAAACTCTGTATGCGTGACCAAGTGAGATTGAGATCGTTGCTCTTGAATGGCACGTTGCTGAAGAGCTGTTTGTTGTTGAAGAATACTCACTAGATCACTATCTTCCGAAGAACCAGCTTCCAAAAGTTTAGAGAATAACAATCCCTTTAACTCCGGAATGGATAGAGAATCAGTCGCTGATTGAGTAGACTGTGCTGGAGGATCAGCCATCGGAGCTTTACCTTTTGCCAACAGAGCCACTTGTTTCTCCAGATCCGAAATGCGAGCTGTCTGTTGCTTGATTACACTAGCCATCTGCTGGTTGTTAGCCCGAAACATCGATCTAGTGATAAGTTGATCTGCAGTGGCCACTACATGAATTTGTGACAGATCAATATCGGGTGAAGATGAAGAACCATGCGGAGGAGGTACTGAAACAGATGGTGTAGTTGATGCTGATGAAGCAGATACTGTGGATGATTGAGTGGCGGAAGAAGAAGCAGATGAAGAACTACCAACGGGTGTTGAGGAGGAACCCAGAATGGTAGACTGCTGCCTGAGTGCTGTAATGATCGGAGATACGGGTAAACTAACACCGAGGTCACTTAGACTTCTCGTTGATCCAAAGGTAGAACCTAAGGAACCCATGTTCAGCGTTGGCATGGTGTTAGCACTGATGGGATTTCCCTCCGGTCCTCGCAAGCCCGCAACAAATGCAGAACTTACTCCGGTGGTTCCGGCAGGGCTACTAAAGCCTCCTGCAAAGGTGGTTTGCACCGGTGTCCTAGCCAAAGAAAGATTTACATTTGTAGCAATTGGTTCTAGACTCGATGTGATAGGAAATGAAGTCGTGGGCGGGGGCAGCTGCCTCACTATATCGGTACCACCAACCTCCAAATGAGGAATAGGTACAAGTTGTGATAAATCCCCGTGAGAAGTTGAAACTACCGTTTGTTGAGAAACGGTAGAGTGGTTGAGTTGGGTTGTGCATTGCATGAGTGGGGATCTCATGTCTTGGTCAATAGGTGATGGCAACAGATGCTCACCCCTAGTAGATGTGGCTACCCAGCTGGACTCGGCTTGGGGAGGGGTTTGTACTTCTTTTCGGGCCCCTATCTCACTCTCACCATCTTTTTCTCCTTCCCCTTCACTCACTCTCACTTCCGGATTTTCAACTAATACTCCCTCATCCGTCCTTATTTCTCCGAGAGTCAACAATCGACTCGAGCCTTGGTCAGGCATGTCAGCATCATCATCACTATCATCATCATCCGAATCTTGAAGTTCTTCGGTTTGGGCATCCATGTCACATGCAGCTTCCGAATCCGAAGGAAGTATAAGAGTTTCCTCGGATGACACGGAGCCTGAAGACTCATAGCCCATCAGAATAGTAAGTCGTTGATCCATCTCAACTGGAGTGTAGAGAGGAACAAGTTGATTAGCAATCACATGTGGTGAGTCAATCTCATGATCACCAAAGGACTCTAGAGTGTGAACATCCAATGGTGATAACTCATAATCAACAAGCTGGTCTTCATCTTGCAGTTGTACAAACGGTTGGTTAACCGCATGTTCATCATCAGCAGCTGCAAAGACGTCGTCCATTTGAACTGCCGAGCTGATCTGTCCGATATGCGCAGCAACATTCGCAGTAGAAGAATGTGCTGGCTGATCAGGGAGATCCCCACCAAGTCCCCTCTCGGTATTTTCCCTCTGCACACCCTGACCAGGATCCCGTGATCTCTGGTCCCTAAGTACTATACCCTCACTTCTACGGATGGCATCCTGGGAAGGTCCCGCCGGTTCTGGTTGGACCATAGATGCGTATTTTGCCCTATACTCTCTAACACACTTTACCCCCTGATCAGCATACGCAAGCAGTTCACTAAACAATGGAATCTCCGGACCAAACACTGTTGGTGGATACCTAACAGACTGAAATGAAAAATGCTTGACTTTGACAGAGTTGAGTCGTCTTGGAATATCTGGATTCTGCTCCATCGCACTCGCAATCAAGATGCTTAGAAACCGAGGATACGCCAAATGGTTAGGATTCCTGCCCTTGAGCTCGTGCATGTCATGAAAGATCAGTGCTGCATAATCATAGTGTCGATTAAACAGCACTCCTTGAAAAAACAGTAACATGGACTGTGTGGCCGTGTCATGGGCTGTCTTCTTCCCAGTTAGGCATCGGTTCAAAATGGTAAACAAAGTGTTGTAGGTAGGTGGCAGATTAGTCTTGTTGAACCCCGAAGTTGTATGCAATTCAGCATTATATCCAATCGAACGCACACTAGCTAAAGCTTCATCAACACTGTCAAACGGCTCAAACTGGACTGCTCCCGGTCGACTCGTAGCAGATGGGAATCCCAACAAATAACGGAATTTGTTGAGTCCAAAGCTGATGGTGAAATGATCAATCTTAGTCGTGTAGTAACATCGATCCTCAGTCTCATGAAATTCTAACAATTTCCACGCTTGTTGAACATAAATGAGAGGAACATCAGCCTCTTTCGTCAAAGGAACAAATAGCGGATGACTCTTCAGTATTTCAGCTATCACCGGAGCTTTAGTCTTTGCATGCACCGAATAAACCACATTGTTGGGTTTTTCTTCAAGAAAGAGAGCAGCTTGCAAGAGTTGTCGATCAGCATCTAGTTGAGGTTGATGCATGGAGGTGCGTTCGGATATGATACGTGGGATTTCCAATGACTCAGTGTCAGGAAAAACATAGTCTGCCATATCTGATACAGTGACAAAGGATTAGATCTTTAAAGAAAAACATGATCACTTTATTTATTTTTGTTAATTGGAAATAAAATGGATTTGAACCAAAATCCATTAAGTGTGGGACTTGAACTTTTTGAAAATAAAATATATGACCATGAATGACATATTATGAACTCAGAAAAGATGCATTTTTAACACTTTTATTTTGTTCAGTATATTCGATTTTGGATCATGTAAGATAGAAATTAATAACGGTCCTATCCTAATATTGTCCATTATACACTTTAATGAGTTCAATAATATCCATTGAGTTGAAGGTCATGTATAATCAACGTAATAGTCCATCCAAGTCCATATGATTCGAACAATGAATCATTCACACTTATGCTTTTAAAATTGTTCATGAATGAATACAAACCCAAGTTGTTTGAACCCCGTGTTAAAGATTAGTGTTTACAAAAACAACGTATCTACTATCCTAATCGGTATATGATTATGAGTGAATACCTATAGGAATTGTAGAGACTCGGGAAAACGGTTACAAGTACACACACTAATGGCTAAATACGAGAAACAAATACTAAGTCTTTGGCTTCAACAGTCTTCGGCTTCAACAATCTTCGCATGAACAAGAACGATCCAGAAAGGTTGAATCGTGGATTTGAATGAAGTATTTATAGGTGCAGATTTGAAAATGATGAGGATGCCACGTGTCGTAATCTTATTCGCGTGTCAGACTCGAAACCGCGTGAAGATAGAACGTCTCGAGATACACACGGACACGGAACGGACTCGAGATAGACTCGAGATAGACTCGAGATGGACTCGAGATAGACTCGAGATGGACTCGAGATAGACTCGAGATAGACTCTCACGTGACTCACACTCGAGATAGACTCGAGATAGCCACTCTCATGACTCACACTCGAGATGGACTCGAGATAGCCTCTCACATGACACACACTCGAGATACGTACTCGAAATACACTCGAGATACACATCTCGGAATACACTCGAGTTAAATACTCGAGATGAACTCGAGACAAAGACATCCATAACAATTGTAACACCCCGCTAAAGCGGAACCGCAAGGTGATACAGCTAAGATTTCATCGCGATAGGATATAAATCACACCAATCATTCATACCAAAATTTAAAAGAGTTTACACAATATTTCAAGTATTACAATCCATCCTTCATTTAGGTTTACAAATTTAAACAAAATATGAATTGACATGACTGGTGTTATGCAAAAGTTCCCTTAATGAACATATCAAACCTTCGGAATTCCTGAAAAGCATGTTAAACAAGTGTCAACTACAAGAGTTGGTGAGTTCACAGGTTTTTATAGATGTAAAGCAGTTATGTACAATATTCATCCCAAAAGACGTTTATTCGCAATACGGTTGTAAACAGTTTGGTGAATCAGTTCATTCACCCCAAAACAAATAACAGTGTAGTAAACGACAGTGAGTAGATTTCCCAAACGATGTGTTAATTACATGATATATATCAGTGAGTTACTACAATCCTTCATTTCGTGACATTGCTACGCCCCTATTCAGCCTTGCCGGGGGAAAACTAATTCCAGCCGGGGTGAATATTTTTCAATACAGTGCACCTATTACTCGTCAGTTCTAGGTGGGTATGTCAATCCAAATAGCGCTATCCACTTGTATCATAGGCCCAATTTGTAAGGGTTAATAGTAGTGCAGGGGACATTTCATTTATTGCTCACTATATCATGATTCAACAAATCAAAAATTTATTTCATAAAACATTTCATTTCATTTCATTTCGATGCTCGAGTTCATTTCATTTCGATTCATTTGATACTCGAAGCATGGTTTCATTTCAATTCACTTCAATAAACTCAAAACATTTCATTTCAATAATTCATTTTATTAACATACTCACATTTCGATTTACATCATTTTATAAAACATTTCATATAAACGAATCATTTCATTTTGTCACAATAAGTCATTTCATTTCGATAATTCAATTCATTTCGCAACAAGTTCACAACCAAACACATTTAATCATATACATGCTTTTCACCCCAAAACGTATAAAAACAGTAAAAGTGGGGCTGTGAATACTCACCTCTAGCGTTTAGTGCGGATTTGTTAAGGTTGGTGCGTGGTCTAGTGCCCGTCTCCGAACTACGGTTGCCCTATCAAACACGTAATTTTCAACGTAAGTCCTAAGTCCAACGGTCCTTAAAAATCGTACCGAAATCCATATAATGCCATTATGTAAATTTTATAGTCCAAATTTAATAAAAATTCCTTTTGTCACAATTTTAAGGTTCTCCAAACATTTTGGGGTTCAAAACTTATAAAATTGGATTTTTCTAAAATTTCAGAATCTGTCAAAATTTTTGAGTTGTAAAAATTGCTATTTTGAACTTAGGTCCTCTAACTATTGAGTCTTAAAATTTTTACCCCCTGAATTATGGGATGTTAGGCACAATTCCACCAAATTTCATAATTTTTAGAGAATTTTTACTAATTTTAAACATTTTTACAATTTTAGTGGTAAGGGCTGGAATTCCAGAATACCTTTAGATAGAGTTTAGTTCATAAATAATTCCATACACCACTTTATCACGAATTTCCAAAGAGATTTCCTAGATAAAACATATACCAAACTTTTGAGATAAGATTCATGCCATAAGGATGGTTTTTGAGAGATTTATGACCTCTTCAAGTGGTGCATGTGTAATCTGCCATAAGAGGACAGCCTACACCACCAACTTAAACTCATTGGTTGAAGTCTCAAAACTCCTCTAAATGACATGAGCTTGGACTTTTTAGAAAGCTAACTCAAAGTACTTGAGTTTAGGATCAAGAAAATTGTGCTTTAGATGAATAATCAAGGAGTTATGCTAGTTTGAAGTTGACCAAAGTTTCTGACCAAACACTGTTGCACACAAAAATGTTTTTGGATGGTTTGAACTCAAATCTTGGTGTTTTTATGCAAAATCAGTGGGGTATGAACCCTAACACCTTAAATTTCATCCCATAAAAATTTCATAAAGAAATGACTACAACAAGACCCTTTTTGAGTCGTACAAAGTACATGCAATTATTTTGACAGAATCTGTCCAACATTTAACATTCAAAATGATACCAAAACACATAAAATCATACCATTTCGGGGTTTTTCTTGCTATTTCACCCATAACTCAGATTATTCAAATGTAATACAACTAATATATGCTTTCATACCATCCAAACCCATGCATGAACTATTGATGAAGTTTAGCACAAGTTTGGTGGTCAAAAACATCATTTAACAAGGATTTTACATCCAAATGGTGTTCTTATGGGGAAGTCATTGACTCTCACCTTCATAGATTGTTTTTCCAACATTTCTAAGGTGGAATCTCTTTCCCAAACACCATAAGGATTTAGAATCCATAGAAGGAGGTTAAACCTCAAGAAAAACACGAAAATAGAGCTTGAAAGGAGTGAAAAACGAATCTAAACTTAACCTAACCTTCTTACCTTTGAGATTTTGATTACAATAACTTGAATGTGGTTTTTAATCTTCAAGAAATCTGATTTTTGAAGATGAGTTTAGGGCTGGACTTGAGAGAGAAATGAGAGGATTTTAGAGAGAGGAAGAGTTTAGAGAGAGAGGGATTTTTGAAAAATGGGTGAAGTGATGATGATGAATTGATTTTGTAGGGAAAAGAGGAGAGGAGAGAGAGATAGGGGGGGGGGTGGCCGGCCCCCTAGTGGGTCCCACCTCCTCCTCTCTTTTCTTTTATTTTTTTTTTTTACACACTTTCTTACACTGTCAGTTCGATTCGGTACCGGGTTTTCGGCGTTTTTTGGCAAAAACCGACTTTTCGAAGGTGGTTTTAGATTATTTAGGTCGGTTTACTCATATTTTAAACAGAATAACTTAAATTTTCAAGATTCATTTTAAATTTGGCATTTTAGGATTATCGGGTGATTTCGGGCCGGTTCGGGCTTTTTCGGGCAGTTTCCGGAACTTTTAGGTTTTAGCCTAACTTTTTCACGCAAACTAACCTAGATTATCCAGGCAACTTAAATTCTACCTTTTAGCCTACAGGAACGCTACTGAGTGAATTTAACGAGTAGCTAACCTGAGTGTCAAAATTTGACGGATGTCACAGTTACCCCCGGTTGAAAGAAATTTCGTCCCGAAATTTAATTCTTGCTATTACAGCCGGGGTTTTCTGTGAAGAGGTGCGGGTACTTGCTTTTCATGAAGGCCTCCCGCTCCCAAGTAAACTCTGGTCCGTGCCTAGAGTTCCATTTCACTTTGACTATCGGTATCCTGCTGCGTCGGAGTTGCTTGATTTCTCGATCAAGAATTTCGATTGGTTCCTCGGAAACACGCAGTTGCTCATCGATTTGAATCTCATCCAAAGGCAGAACTACGGTCTCCTCCGACAGACATTTCTTTAGGTTGGACACGTGAAACGTGTCATGAATTGAGCTCAGCTCTATGGGTAAGTCCAACCTATAGGCAACAGGTCCGATTCTCTCTATGACCCTGAATGGTCCAACAAAACGAGGGTTCAGTTTCCCTTTCTTTCCAAACCTTATTATCCCTTTCCATGGTGATACTTTTAGTAACACTTTGTCACCAACTTGAAATTCCAACGGCTTTCGCCGATTATCGGCATAGCTTTTCTGGCGATCCATGGCCGTTTTCAGCTTTTCTTGAACCATTTTGATTTTGTCGGTGGTCTCCTGCACGACATCAGGCCTAAACAATCGATTCTCTCCCACTTCCAACCAATTAAGTGGGGACCTACACTTGCGTCCATACAGTGCCTCGTATGGCGCACACTGAATGCTGGCGTGATAGCTATTGTTGTAGGAGAACTCGACTAAAGGTAGATGATCGTCCCAACTTCCTCCAAATTCCAACACACAGGCACGTAACATATCCTCTAATGTTTGGATGGTTCGCTCAGTCTGTCCATCGGTCTGAGGATGGTAAGCCGTGCTCAAATCCACACGAGTGCCCAAAGCTGCTTGAAGCGATTGCCAAAATCGCGAGGTAAATCTGCTATCTCTATCAGAGATGATCGATATCGGGACTCCATGTCGCATGACAATTTCACCGACATACAGCTGCGCAAGCTTATCGATGCTATAAGTTTCCTTTATCGGCAAGAAATGCGCTGATTTCGTGAGTCTGTCAACGATTACCCAAATCGTATCATGACCCTTTTTAGTCTTGGGTAGTTTTGTCACGAAATCCATCGATATCTGCTCCCATTTCCATTCCGGGATTTCCGGTTGTTGAAGAAGTCCGGACGGTTTTTGGTGCTCTGCTTTAACTTTTGCGCAAGTTAAGCATTTACTTACGTAGATGGCGATATCTCTCTTCATACCGGGCCACCAGTAATGCTCCTTCAGTCCCTTGTACATTTTATCAGACCCTGGATGAATCGAATACCTCGACTGATGAGCTTCATCCATGATCATCTTTTTCAATTGCTCCACCCTCGGAATCCAAATTCTTCCCTTGAAGTAACACACTCCATCCTCTTTCTCCTCAAATTCCTTTTCTACGCCGTGAAGAGTTTCCTTGTTTAAGTTGTCAGCCTTCAAGGCTTCCTTTTGTGCTTCCACTACTTGAGTTTTTAGGCTGGTCTGCACTACCAATCCCATTGCTCGTGACCTTATGGGCTTTACCCGCTCCTTCCGGCTTAACGCATCAGCAACAACATTCGCTTTCCCTGGGTGATACTTAATCTCGCAATCGTAGTCGCTGAGCAATTCCACCCATCTCCTTTGTCTCATATTCAACATCTTTTGATCAAGTATGTGCTGGAGGCTCTTATGATCCGTAAAAATGGTGCATTTGGTGCCATAGAGATAATGTCTCCATATCTTAAGGGCAAACACCACTGCTCCAAGCTCCAAATCATGAGTGGTGTAGTTCTTCTCGTGAACTTTCAGCTGTCTGGATGCGTAAGCGATGACTTTCTCGTTTTGCATTAGAACACATCCCAAGCCTTGATGTGAAGCATCGCAATATACCACGAAGTTATCTGTCCCTTCGGGTAATGCTAAAATGGGTGCGTTGCACAATTTATGCTTCAACACCTGGAACGCTTCCTCTTGCTTCTCTCCCCAAATAAACTTCTTGTCTTTCTGCGTTAGGGCTGTCAGCGGCTGCGCGATCTTGGAAAAGTTTGCAATGAACCTTCGGTAATAACCTGCCAGACCAAGAAATTGTCGAATTTCTGTCGGTGTTTTCGGGGCTTCCCATTTCTTTATAGCTTCGATCTTAGCTGGGTCAACATGTATTCCATCTCTATTCGCTACATGTCCTAGAAAGTGAACTTCCCGAATCCAAAATTCGCACTTTGAGAATTTGGCGTATAGCTGCTCGGCCTTTAACAGTTCCAATATCAGCCTCAAATGATGCTCGTGGTCCTCCTTGCTCCTAGAGTAGATTAGGATGTCATCAATGAAGACAATCACGAACTTATCTAAGTATGGCCGACATACTCGATTCATCAAATCCATGAATACTGCCGGAGCGTTCGTCAAACCAAAAGGCATGACTAAGAACTCGTAGTGACCATAGCGGGTTCTAAACGCTGTCTTTGCGATGTCTTCCTCACGAACTCGCATTTGATGGTAACCAGATCGAAGATCGATTTTGGAGAAGTACGTTGCTCCTTGCAGTTGATCGAACAGGTCGTCGATGCGCGGAAGAGGGTAGCGATTTTTAATAGTGATCTTGTTCAGCTCTCTGTAATCGATGCACATACGAAAAGATCCGTCCTTCTTTTTGACGAACAACACAGGGGCTCCCCACGGTGATGAGCTGGGTCGGATGAATCCTTTGTCCAAAAGCTCCTGAAGTTGATTTGACAGCTCTTGCATCTCGGACGGTGCTAGTCGATAAGGCGACTTTGCTATGGGACCTGCTCCAGGAACTAGGTCAATGTGAAACTCCACTTGTCGCTGTGGAGGCAATCCAGGTAATTCTTCCGGAAATACCTCTGGAAATTCTCGCACAACTGGAATATCCTGAATTCGCTTTTCCTTCGCCTCTGTATCTATGACGTGCGCCATGAATGCTATGCATTCCTTCCGTAGATGACCTCGCATCTTCATAAACGACACAATCTTGATGTCTCTCTTTGGCCTATCTCCATACACTTCGAGTAATCCTCCATCAGGTAATGGTAATGCGACTATCTTTTCAGCACAACATATTGTTGCTCGATGCTTGGACATCCAGTCCATACCGACAATTATGTCAAAGCTCCCTATCTTGATTGGGATCAAGTCTATGCTAAAATCCTTTCCAGCTAAACCTAGAGTGCATTTTCTGATTATTTTGTTAGCCCTAACTAGTTCTCCGTTGGAGTATTCAATTACGTGGTCCTCTTTCAGATTCTGTGACTTTTTATTTATCTTAGGCCTGAATTCTAACGACACAAAGCTCATATCTGCTCCGGAATCGAAAAGCACAGTGGCAGGATAGTTGTTGAGAAGAAACGTACCTGTAACCACGTCTGGGTTTTGCCTTGCTTCCTCCGTCCCAATAACAAACGCTCTCCCGCGAGCTAGTCCTCCGCGGTTTCCTTGGTTTCCTGGATTCGCCGGCTGCGCCTGATTTGCGTAAGGCCTTGGATTCAACTTGGGACAAGCATTCCGGTAGTGATTGTAGCTCCCACACTCAAAACAGGCTCTCTTTCTACAATCCTTGTCGGTATGGCCTCCCCTGCCACACCTGGAACAGATAACACATCTCCCAGCATGATGATTCCCACATTTGCCACATCTCTGAGGCATCCCCTTTTCTTTCTCTGCTACTTGCATCTGCATTCCGTAGCTCCTAGTCATTCTTCTATCCTTTCCCGTCTTTCCTCTGAATTGCAGTTTGGGTGCTTCCTCCATCTTCCTCTTTCCCTTTGCCTTGTCACTCGAGAAAGTTCCCGATCGGATAGCGTTGTTGGTAAGGCGGTTTGCTAAGTTAACTGCCTCTTGTAGGCTCTTTGGATCAGCTGCCGTCACGTTACCTCTGATTTCGGGGGACAAACCCCAAACATACCTATCGACTCGGTTTTGTTCAGGTGTCACCAAGTGGGGCACTAACTTGGCTAACTCGTGAAATCGGGTAGTGTATGAGGTGATGTCGTTTCCCTTCATCTCGTGGCGCCATAATTCAGCTTCCAACTTTTGAAGTTCGCTCCTTGGACAGAATTCCTCCTTCAGCATCTTCTTGAAATCCTCCCAGGTGATCTGACCGGTTGCGTCACGGCCACGGACTTGTACCTGGGTGTTCCACCATGTCAAAGCTCGCCCTTGGAGTAGACAAGCGGCATACTCGACCTTATTCCTTTCCAGGCACTTGCTTATGTGAAGGACTGATTCCATACTTTCAATCCATGTTAATAATCCAACAGCTCCCTCTGTTCCATGGAACTCTTTAGGGTTGCAGCTTCGGAAGGATTTGTATGTACAATCTCGTTCCCTTGACCCTTGATTGTTGTTTTGATTGGTGTTCAGCCCAGCAGCCACCTGGCTAACTATGCCGGGTAACGAAGCCATCACTTGCTCCGATACGAGCCTCGACAAGTCCGGGTTCTCTCTTCTCGGAGGCATGTTTCTAAAGCAACAGCATGCCCACAAGTTTAAATGACACTTTCCATTTTCTAAGTGTAATCGCAATTCTACTTATTTCTCGCAATTTAAATGCCATACTAATTCACGCTATCATTTTAACCTAACGTTTTTAGACATTTCAAACAACCACAATAAGCATGTCAATTGCATATTCATTTTCTAACACATAAGCGGAGCATAGATAAGATCATAAAGCTTCCATTTAATAAAACAAATTCCAAATCATAAATTCACCAAGCATGTTCAAAATACGATCACATCCATACAGTCATCCATAATAATTCATAAATTGTTCAAATCTAGGCATACTGCCCCAAAAATAAGAGTTTTATCAAAAGATCAATCACCAAACCCACCCCCTAGGCCCTCACCCTCCAAACAGTCCACAGAAGTAGGAGTACCACCACGGTCACCACCAAATACACCACCGTATACAGGTGGTGGAGTGATGCCATGGTGTGGCTGAGGAGAGCCACTATCCTGGTCAACTGCTGGCTGTCCGCTCCAGCTACACCAAGGAGGGAGTCTATCATGTGGTCATGGTGGTCCAGAAGGTGCTCATGGATGTCCTGGCCTCGGGCTAGCCTAGCGACCTCCTGTCGCTCGGTCGGGGTCATGCCTTTCAGGCAAAGGACCGGGGCACGAGCCATGTGTGGTGGTCGAGGAACTGGTGATGGTCGGGCAACAGGCGGTGGTCGGGTGGCAGGCTGCGGTGGAGGTACTCGAATGATCGGCGACGACGGTCGATAAGGCGGCGGGGATCCTGATGACGAGGACGACGAGGACGACGATGACCCACCTTGGCCCCTGACCCGTGATGGTCCCGCCCCATCCCCGGTGGGAATGCGGAAGGTCATTCGGGTAGGCAGTGGCACGCTCTTCCGAGCGGTGGTGCGAATCCGGAGTCCAGTCCGGACAGCAGGGACAGGTCGAGAGTCAGCGTCATCGTCGCTATAGGGATCCCGCTCTGGCACGGCGGTCCGAGATCGGGAGTTACCGTTCTCGCTACCTGGGTGCTCAGGGGACCCGTGAGATCGGTACTCGGATGGGTCTGACTCGTGAGACATGATACTGCGATAAAAGAATTAAGTTAATTTACGGGAAAATAAAATTTTTCAGAAATAAGTAATTTTGTACATATCATATGCAAACTCACACACAATTTCACATTTTTCAGGAATTTTCGGAAAGTTTAAATTTTTAAACCCTAATAGTATGATCAATTTATAAGTCTTATCCTATTTATATCGTGGCTAGGCGTAGGTGATCAGGCTCCGCATATCTATGATATATCAGAATAACACCTATACTAATCATACTAGTATCTAATTCTCCTATTCTTTGAAATCTTAAAAGTTTTAACTTATTTTGGAAAAACGGGTTATAGTACTTGGTTTTTATGAAAAACCAATGTTCTCTATAACCTATGGCTCTGATACCAAATCTGTAACACCCCGCTAAAGCGGAACCGCAAGGTGATACAGCTAAGATTTCATCGCGATAGGATATAAATCACACCAATCATTCATACCAAAATTTAAAAGAGTTTACACAATATTTCAAGTATTACAATCCATCCTTCATTTAGGTTTACAAATTTAAACAAAATATGAATTGACATGACTGGTGTTATGCAAAAGTTCCCTTAATGAACATATCAAACCTTCGGAATTCCTGAAAAGCATGTTAAACAAGTGTCAACTACAAGAGTTGGTGAGTTCACAGGTTTTTATAGATGTAAAGCAGTTATGTACAATATTCATCCCAAAAGACGTTTATTCGCAATACGGTTGTAAACAGTTTGGTGAATCAGTTCATTCACCCCAAAACAAATAACAGTGTAGTAAACGACAGTGAGTAGATTTCCCAAACGATGTGTTAATTACATGATATATATCAGTGAGTTACTACAATCCTTCATTTCGTGACATTGCTACGCCCCTATTCAGCCTTGCCGGGGGAAAACTAATTCCAGCCGGGGTGAATATTTTTCAATACAGTGCACCTATTACTCGTCAGTTCTAGGTGGGTATGTCAATCCAAATAGCGCTATCCACTTGTATCATAGGCCCAATTTGTAAGGGTTAATAGTAGTGCAGGGGACATTTCATTTATTGCTCACTATATCATGATTCAACAAATCAAAAATTTATTTCATAAAACATTTCATTTCATTTCATTTCGATGCTCGAGTTCATTTCATTTCGATTCATTTGATACTCGAAGCATGGTTTCATTTCAATTCACTTCAATAAACTCAAAACATTTCATTTCAATAATTCATTTTATTAACATACTCACATTTCGATTTACATCATTTTATAAAACATTTCATATAAACGAATCATTTCATTTTGTCACAATAAGTCATTTCATTTCGATAATTCAATTCATTTCGCAACAAGTTCACAACCAAACACATTTAATCATATACATGCTTTTCACCCCAAAACGTATAAAAACAGTAAAAGTGGGGCTGTGAATACTCACCTCTAGCGTTTAGTGCGGATTTGTTAAGGTTGGTGCGTGGTCTAGTGCCCGTCTCCGAACTACGGTTGCCCTATCAAACACGTAATTTTCAACGTAAGTCCTAAGTCCAACGGTCCTTAAAAATCGTACCGAAATCCATATAATGCCATTATGTAAATTTTATAGTCCAAATTTAATAAAAATTCCTTTTGTCACAATTTTAAGGTTCTCCAAACATTTTGGGGTTCAAAACTTATAAAATTGGATTTTTCTAAAATTTCAGAATCTGTCAAAATTTTTGAGTTGTAAAAATTGCTATTTTGAACTTAGGTCCTCTAACTATTGAGTCTTAAAATTTTTACCCCCTGAATTATGGGATGTTAGGCACAATTCCACCAAATTTCATAATTTTTAGAGAATTTTTACTAATTTTAAACATTTTTACAATTTTAGTGGTAAGGGCTGGAATTCCAGAATACCTTTAGATAGAGTTTAGTTCATAAATAATTCCATACACCACTTTATCACGAATTTCCAAAGAGATTTCCTAGATAAAACATATACCAAACTTTTGAGATAAGATTCATGCCATAAGGATGGTTTTTGAGAGATTTATGACCTCTTCAAGTGGTGCATGTGTAATCTGCCATAAGAGGACAGCCTACACCACCAACTTAAACTCATTGGTTGAAGTCTCAAAACTCCTCTAAATGACATGAGCTTGGACTTTTTAGAAAGCTAACTCAAAGTACTTGAGTTTAGGATCAAGAAAATTGTGCTTTAGATGAATAATCAAGGAGTTATGCTAGTTTGAAGTTGACCAAAGTTTCTGACCAAACACTGTTGCACACAAAAATGTTTTTGGATGGTTTGAACTCAAATCTTGGTGTTTTTATGCAAAATCAGTGGGGTATGAACCCTAACACCTTAAATTTCATCCCATAAAAATTTCATAAAGAAATGACTACAACAAGACCCTTTTTGAGTCGTACAAAGTACATGCAATTATTTTGACAGAATCTGTCCAACATTTAACATTCAAAATGATACCAAAACACATAAAATCATACCATTTCGGGGTTTTTCTTGCTATTTCACCCATAACTCAGATTATTCAAATGTAATACAACTAATATATGCTTTCATACCATCCAAACCCATGCATGAACTATTGATGAAGTTTAGCACAAGTTTGGTGGTCAAAAACATCATTTAACAAGGATTTTACATCCAAATGGTGTTCTTATGGGGAAGTCATTGACTCTCACCTTCATAGATTGTTTTTCCAACATTTCTAAGGTGGAATCTCTTTCCCAAACACCATAAGGATTTAGAATCCATAGAAGGAGGTTAAACCTCAAGAAAAACACGAAAATAGAGCTTGAAAGGAGTGAAAAACGAATCTAAACTTAACCTAACCTTCTTACCTTTGAGATTTTGATTACAATAACTTGAATGTGGTTTTTAATCTTCAAGAAATCTGATTTTTGAAGATGAGTTTAGGGCTGGACTTGAGAGAGAAATGAGAGGATTTTAGAGAGAGGAAGAGTTTAGAGAGAGAGGGATTTTTGAAAAATGGGTGAAGTGATGATGATGAATTGATTTTGTAGGGAAAAGAGGAGAGGAGAGAGAGATAGGGGGGGGGGGGTGGCCGGCCCCCTAGTGGGTCCCACCTCCTCCTCTCTTTTCTTTTTTTTTTTTTTTACACACTTTCTTACACTGTCAGTTCGATTCGGTACCGGGTTTTCGGCGTTTTTTGGCAAAAACCGACTTTTCGAAGGTGGTTTTAGATTATTTAGGTCGGTTTACTCATATTTTAAACAGAATAACTTAAATTTTCAAGATTCATTTTAAATTTGGCATTTTAGGATTATCGGGTGATTTCGGGCCGGTTCGGGCTTTTTCGGGCAGTTTCCGGAACTTTTAGGTTTTAGCCTAACTTTTTCACGCAAACTAACCTAGATTATCCAGGCAACTTAAATTCTACCTTTTAGCCTACAGGAACGCTACTGAGTGAATTTAACGAGTAGCTAACCTGAGTGTCAAAATTTGACGGATGTCACAACAATCTCGAATTAAAGACTCGAGATGCTAACCCGATACATGACTATCTCGAGATAGACACTCGAGACATGCAATTACGTCAAACACTCCCCCTTGACCATTACTCCCCCTATACCTGAGCATACCTGAACCATCTGAAAGAATGAAACAATTACCAGTATGATTGTCTGAGATACTCCCCCTGAACTGTTGCAAGCACTTGAAACACAGATTAGTAGACAAAAATAAATGCATTAAAACACTGAAGAAAAAGAGAACTAACTGAAAAATAGAATTAAAATCAGAAAGAAACAAGTAATTATAGATATACGGACTACAAGAATATACAGTTAGACCACTAAGTGTATAGCAATGTAATCCGTATATAAATAATTACCCAATATCTGATATTTAAATCTTTTTATCAATCATACCAAGTCTGGAGATTAGAAACTTGAATCGCTTCTCATCTAAAGCCTTGGTAAATAGATCTGCTAGCTGATATTCAGTATTTACAAAATATAGTTCAATATTCTCTTTTTCCACATTGTCTTTCAAAAAGTGATACCTGATATCAATATGCTTCGTTTTGGAGTGTTGAACAGGATTTGCAGAGATAGCAATCGCACTCTTTGAATCACAGTATATAGGAATCTTCTTGTAGACAAATCCATAATCCCGCAACTGTGTCTGCATCCATAGTACCTGAGAACAGCAACTTGCAGCAGCAACATATTCAGATTCAGCTGTGGATGTGGAAACACACTGTTGCTTCTTTGATGCCCAAGATACCAACTTGTTTCCTAATAACTGAATATGCCCGGATGTGCTCTTTCTGTCCATATTACAACCACCGTAGTCTGCATCAGAATATGCCTGAAGCTCAAAACCGAGACCTTTTGGATACCATAACCCGTAATATGGAGTTCCTTTTAGATATCTGAAAATCCTTTTGACTGCAGCTAGATGAGATTCTTTTGGTTTTGCTTGATATCGAGCACACACACATGTAGCAAACATGATATCTGGACGACTTGCTGTCAGATACGTTAATGAGCCAACCATTCCCCGATAAGTGCGAAGATCCACATCCTTTCCTTCATGATCAGGTCCAATCTTATTCCCCGTTGCCATTGGAGTGCCAATGGAATTGCACGATGACATGTCATACTTTTTCAACAAATCAAAGATATATTTGGACTGATTTATGAAGATGCCATCAGTAAATTGCTTCACTTGCAAACCAAGAAAGAAATTGATCTCACCCATCATACTCATTTTAAACTCTTGGGTCATGATGGTTTCAAATTTCTTGCACAAATCCTTACTGGTAGAGCCAAAAATAATATCATCCACATATACCTGAATGACCACAATATGATCTCCTTCCTTCATAATGAATAAAGCTGAATCTACAGATCCCTTCTTAAATCCTTTGGATAGAAGATATGTCGACAATTCTTCATACCAAGCACGTGGAGCTTGCTTTAAACCATAAAGAGCCTTATCCAGGATATAGACATAATCAGGATGATCAGGATCAACAAACCCTTCCGGTTGAGTGACATATACCTCTTCTTTTAAATGACCATATAAGAACGCAGTTTTAACATCCATTTGAAACACCGTGAAGTCTTTGTATGCTGCATATGCCAGAAACATACGAATAGCCTCAAGTCGAGCAACTGGAGCAAATGTCTGGTCATAATCAATGCCTTCTTGTTGCCGGTAACCTTTCGCAACAAGTCGAGCCTTGTTCCGAACAATCGTACCATGCTCACCTTTCTTGTTCTTAAACAGCCATTTGGTGTCAATGATTGACTTGTCTTGAGGTCTTTTCACTAACCGCCACACTTTAAGTGCTGAAAACTGATTTAGTTCTTCTTGCATGGCAGTCACCCAGTCAGAATCTTGTAATGCATCCGAAACACGGGTTGGTTCAGTTTCAGTCAAGAAGACTGAAAAATTGCATTCATTAGCTGATGCAGCTCGTGTCTTGACTGTGGATGTAGGATCTCCAATAATCAGTTCAATTGGATGACTGCGAGTCCATTTGACAGTGTGAGGTAACGGAGTCTGATCATTTACTGTTGAAGGTTCAATGATGTCAACAGGTACAGTGGTAGAAGGTTCAGAAGGATTTTCAGGGGGGTTAGTAACATGAGGTTCAATAGATGAAGCAGAAGGTATATCTTGAACATCAGAAGTAGCCTGAATAGATGTTGAAGCAGAATCAGTAATATCCAAGGACGAAGTATTAGAAGCTTGTGTGTCAACTGCCTCGGATGAATCAGGCTCATTCTGAGAGGTAGAGGATAACTCTACATTAGATGAGGATGGAAGAGATAACGAATCAAGTGCAGAACCTGTAGATGAAGAAGTAGCATGAGAAAAATCATCATAAACAGATTGAAACAGAAAATCAAGATAAGAAGCTTGAGACGACTCAGGAGTTACACACTGATCTTGACTTGAAGATTCTGCATTCACAACATGATTAGTACTCGAAGAAGATGAGCAATCAGAGGATAATTCAGTAATTGGGTCAAAGCGAACATTGATGCTTTCAGATACCACCCTTTTCTGTTTATTAAGTACCCTGTATGCGATTGAGGACTCAGAATATCCAACAAAAATTAACTCATCCGACTTAGGTCCAAACTTACCCCTATTTTCAGATTCATTTAAAACAAAACACTTGCAACCAAACACTTTAAAGTGTTCAACTGAAGGTACACGACCAAACAAAATATGATAAGGGGTTTTTCCAAATCTCCTATGAATTATTGAACGATTTTGTGTGTAACAAGCAGTATTAACCGCTTCAGCCCACAAGTATTGAGGTAGTTGACTTTCAGCAAGCATAGATCTAGCAGCTTCAACAAGAGTACGATTTCGCCGTTCAACTACCCCATTCTGTTCCGGAGTTCGTGCAGCAGAAAATGTTTGAGTAATACCAAAAGTATTATAAAAAGTTTTAAGAATGATATTTTTGAACTCCGTCCCATTATCAGTTCGAACAGTTTGGACTGGAAGGTTAAGTTGTACTTGAACAGCTTTAATGAAATTGATAATAAGAGAAGAAGTTTCATCCTTAGATTTTAAAAACTTTGTCCAAGTATATCTTGAAAAATCATCAACAATAACCAGAATATATTTACGACCAGCCAAACTCTGAAACTTCATAGGGCCACACAAATCCATATGCAACAAACTCAAAGGAGATTTTGATCCTTGTTCAGGTTTGGGAGGATGAGATACACGTTTCATCTTGCCTTTTTCACATCCAGGGCACATTTCCTCTTGTTCAAATTTAATCATTGGAATTCCAGATACAAGTTGATGTTTAACAATTTTGTCAATGTATCTGAAATTCAAATGAGATAATCGTTTATGCCATAAAACTGCTTGTCTTAAAGAGGATCTGGTAAGAAAGCAAGGGGACACAGATTGTAACTTATGTTGTAGTCTAATTGTGTAAAGATTTGTTCGTCGTGAACCGACTAACAATTCTTTACCTTCTTCAGTTCTGACAACACATCTTCTTTTCTTGAAATAAACTTCTAAATCTTTATCACAAAATTTGCCAATACTGAAGAGATTATGATTTAGACCAACAACATGAGCAACATTTTTAATTGTAATGTCTTTGCATACAATGTCACCTTGACCAACTACCGGAGCTAATTCATTGTTACCAAACTTTACAGATCCACCATATTCTTCTTTATAATTGGACAGGATCTCTTTTCTTCCAGTCATATGTTTGGAGCACCCGGAATCAAGGTACCACTTATGACTGGCCTGCAATAAATAAAATCAAGCATATTTAGGAACCCATTTAAAAATGGGTCCTTGTGGAGAAAAATTCTTATACACACGTGAGATTGGATCCCAAAAATATTTGATTCCTTGGCGCACAATAGACTTTCTAAATGGTAAGAAAGTAGAGACAGAAGACTGAAGAGTGGAAGCAGTAGTAGTCATAGTATGAGTTTCATCCAGATGTTTTAATTTTGAAGAAATCATAGTAGCCTTTTTATTAATACTGGAATTATTAGAAGGTACATGATTCTTATTGAAAGAAAAATGACTCCGTCTATTAGGAGGAGTGACAAAACTAGATGAAAACTGCATACTATACACTTGCTTTCTAAACCGACTCTTTGTCTTCTTCTGTCTTCTCTTCTTCACAGGAAAACTCACTTCATCTGTAGACACATTAGCACAGATATCAAAAGGTTTGAGCTTGAAAGTATTAGACTGAATATGATTAGAAACTTCCTCAGATTTTTCAGAAGACTCAAGATTAGGATTTTGCTTTTTCAAATCAATTTGTTTTTGAAAATGTCGCAACATTGATTGCACACCCTGAGTAAAATGAATGTTCTTTTTATAACTTTCAGTAACTGAAGGAGTAGCAATCTTTTGATTCTTACCAGCATAATGTAGTCCCTCTTCATATACAGATAGTCTTTCAACTAATCTGTCGTAACTTTTAGTTAAAGAACTACACTTGCTAGACCAAAATTTTGAATCACATTTATGTTGAGCTAGTTCTACTCTCAGTTGTTTGATTGTATTTTGAAATTGTTTATTAACAGATTCATGTTTCTTCTTTAAACAAATGATTTCATCTTGTACAGAATTATTTGAGACTTTAGAAAAACCAAAAGAAGATGATCCATGTATTAATTCATCTGACTGTGACTTCGGAGATTCACTTGCCTTCTGAGATTTAGATGATTCACAAATAACAGGTAGTGTATCATCAACTACTTTCAACTGATAAGGTTTCAAAACATCAGTTGAAGACATAGCTGATGGTTCCTTATATTCCACATAACCATCAGATGTGACAACTCTGAAAGTTTCTTCCTGTTCATCATCTAAGCCATCAGAGTATACATTTGAAGATGAATTCTGAGTTGTGGATGACTTCATAGGTACAGAATCACATTGAGAATCTGGTATGTCAAAAATAGAGTTCGACACAGATGAAACTAATTCACTTAGAATATCAGAAACCAAAGACTTTGAATCTGTCTCAGAAGAATCCCAAGTTAAAAAATTCTTACTTTTAGAAAGAAGGATTTCATTTTGTTCTGATAACTCTTTAATTTTGATTTCTAATTCAGAAATTTTGGCTTCAAGTTCTAGTGTCGGAACATATGGTTTTAACACACCATCATATTCACTCTGTGATTCTGTCTGTACAACCAAATCTGAAGTATCCATTGTTACAGGTGATTTGATTTTCAAATTTTCAGAGCTATATACAAATTTAACTCAGTGATGTTTTTCACCATGATACAATGGATCATGCTTCTTTATCTCTTGCATTTCAGAAAACTCTTCTTTCATTTCAAAACCTTTTAATATTGGAAATCGAGCACTCATTCTTAAATCAGTGAGATCATAAAATGCAGGTTTTTCCTCTAAGGCCTTTTTCAGATATTGAGGATTTTTAAAACCAAGATCTTCTTTTGAAAATAAGTCTCTATCTGCATATGGTTTATTGAGAAAAAATGTGTGCTCAGATTGTCCAATCTTGTACAGTTTAAAGTTCAATTCTGAAATTGTTTTATTTAAAGAAGAAGCATTATCTTTTTCTGATATTAAACTGAGAGTTAGAAACTCAATTTCGGACTTTAAAACTTTATTTTGTTGTTGCAGATACTCAAGTTCACTTACTGATTCATTCAACTTATCAACCATAGACAGAAGATTATCTCTTTGTTGAGTTAAATCAGTAAGTTCTTGAGTTTGCTTTGAAATGACAATTTCAAGTTCTTGATTTTTCAAATGAATTGGATTTGTCATTTCAAGCAATTTGTTTTTGAATTCTATGAAATGAGGATCATTTACCATTTGAGGATCAGCCGCTTTCTCTTCCTCATCATCTGACTCCTCCTCCATCAATCCCATGAAACACATTTGTGCTTGATCTTCTGTATCTGAAACATCAAGCCACTCTTCATCATCAGCCATTAGCACTAACCCTTGCTCCTGTTTTTCTGCCAATTCTAACTTTTTCTTGAGAATTTCAACTTTTGACATCTTCGCTGGACATATCCTTGCCACATGCCCCTTTTTTCCGCACTTGAAGCATGTGATGTTTTCATTTGTCTTCTTCTCTTCAGCAACCTCAGCAGTTTCCTTTTCTTCTTCAACTCCCTTGTTGGCATATTTATCAACATAGTTACCTGAATTTCTTTGAGCATACATCTGACCTTGATTGGGATTGCCAATTCTGTTGAAATTCCTTCCTCTGGATGCAAATCGTCTGTTGTTGGAACTTGGTTTATTGTAGTATTTCTTTCTGTATGCCTCTGTTAAAGTCAGTAAGCTTTGGAACATCAAATCTCTTTCTTCATCCTCACTTTCTTCTTCATCCTCATCATCATCTACTTCAAACACTTTTGCCTTGCCTTTCTTGATAACACTCTTTCCTTTCTTTCTTTCAGTTAACAGTGCAAGAGATTCTTGTTCAGCTTTTTCTTTCTTCTGTTTTTCCAATACAGCTTCTTCAACTTCTTCTTCGAACAGCTTCAAATTCTCATATACTTCATATACTTTGAGCTCATTTAGTGCTTTGTGTTGCTTTACAAATCTGGTAAATGGCTTCCATTCTAAAGACAGATTGTTTATGAACTTTACACTAAAGTCCATCTCTGATCTATGAATTCTGTTCTTCTTCATGTCATTCATTAGTATAACAAATCTGTCATAAGCGTCTTCAAGAGATTCACCATCCTTCATCTTGAAGTTTTCATATTTGTCCATCAGAGTAGTTATCCTCAACTGATTTCCCACTTTAGACCCTAGCATGATCTTCTCTAACTGATCCCAGATGGATTTTGCTGAATCATCATAACTATCAAGCTTTCTATATATGTCATTTGGAATAGCTTGAATCAAACAGTTCTGTGCTTCCAGATCTATCAAGTATTGAGTTTTCTCAGCCTCATCCATCTCTTCAACCTCTTTCACTACTCTTATTCCATTAACCACATGTGTAGGCAATGGTTTTGCTCCATAGTCAATTGATTTTAAAATCAGATTGCCTTTATCTTTTCGCTTTACAAACAGTCTGAATCTTGCAACCCATAGCTCATATTCGTCTTTGAACAATACTGGTGCTTTTGAGTCAGATCCCATTGCCAAATCTTCTCTTTTGTTGATTGGATTCATGTTGAAATTCAGGATCTTTTCTACTACTTTTCTCAGATTCTCAACCTTGTAGATGTTTCGAGTGTGAATAGTGACACTCGAGATGTTGTCAGAGACTCGAGATACTGTCTCGAGTAATCTACACTTCCAACTCAAGATACTGTCTCGAGTGTTGAACAGTAATGCTCGAGATAATGTCTCGAGTGATGAACAGTAATGCTCGAGATACTGTCTCGAGTGATGAACAGTGCTACTCGAGATACTGTCTCGAGTGATGAATAGTGATACTCGAGATACTGTCTCGAGTGTATTGTCTCGTGATAGGATCAACCCTTGCTAATTTGTCTCGAGTGATGAACAGTATCACTCGAGATGATGTCTCGAGTATTTTCACGTGTCACAAAACGACAAACACTCGAATTGCCTTCCTTGTCTTGTACTCTAACAACCCAACTCGAGACTTATCTTGTGACTTAACCAATCACGACTCGAGATGCCTTTCACGTAGTCTCGAGATGAGTCTCGAGACATATGAACATACAAAAGACTCGAGACATATGAAGATACACTAGACTCGAGACATATGAAGATGAACTTTTTCTCAACTTTTTCTCAAAAATCTAGCTAAAACCTTCAATTTTACCTCAAATCCTATCTAAATCCTGTGCAAAAACACTCAAACATCACTCTAATTCATGAATTCAGACATGAATTCATGAAAAAATCACCAAACAACTCAAAAACTCTTCAAGTCTTCATGAACCTCCATTGATGACTATCTTCAAAGCTTCAAATCTTCAAATCTTTGCTTCAATCCATGAGAATCTTCATCAAAAATGTAGTAGATCCAGCTCTGATACCACTTGTTAGTGTGAATGAATCCAAATCTAACACAATCTCAACAAGATTGAGTTAGAAACTCAAGAACATAAGAGAAACATGTAGAGAGAGAAAGTATGTAGAGAGAAAGTCACAAGTCTATGTCATTTCAAATGATACTTCCAATCTTACAATACAAAGGCATTGGGGTATTTATACCCCAACCCTAGGAAATAGAAAATTACACTTCAAGTCCCTCAACTTCTTATATAAACTCTACATTAACACGTTTAACAACTAACTGTGAAACGACCCAAGTCCTTAGACCGTGTTAAGGATACCATATAAAGAATACATGATTTTACATGGTAATATGTAACAACCGTGTATAAAGGCCTCTTATTCAAACGGGTGTACGAATCACTAACTCTCGATTTTACGTTATTGTACGAGCCAACCGTAACGAAGTGACGTCTATACAATCTTATTTCAAACAACCGTGTATAATAAGCACCTATGTATATGTTTATGTGTTAAGTAATTGAAAATATTCATGTTTTTGTAACATCTAAAGAGAAAACGGTTAAAAAAGTACAAGTTTTAATACCGTTTAACAACTAACTGTGAAACGACCCAAGTCCTTAGACCGTGTTAAGGATACCATTTAAAGAATACATGATTTTACATGGTAATAGGTAACAACCGTGTATAAAGGCCTCTTATTCAAACGGGTGTACGAATCACTAACTCTCGATTTTACGTTATTGTACGAGCCAACCGTAACGAAGTGACGTCTGTACAATGTTATTGCAAACAACCGTGTATAATAAGCACCTATGTATATGTTTATGTGTTAAGTAATTCAAAATATTCATGTTTTTGTAACATCTAAAGAGAAAACGGTTAAAAACGTACAAGTTTTAATACCGTTTAATAACTAACTGTGAAACGACCCAAGTCCTTAGACCGTGTTAAGGATACCATATAAAGAATACATGATTTTACATGGTAATATGTAACAACCGTGTATAAAGGCCTTTTATTCAAACGGGTGTACGAATCACTAACTCTCGATTTTACGTTATTGTACGAGCCAACCGTAACGAAGTGACGTCTGTACGATGTTATTTCAAACAACCGTGTATAATAAGCACCTATGTATATGTTTATGTGTTAAATAATTCAAAATATTCATGTTTTTGTAACATCTAAAGAGAAAACGGTTAAAAAAGTACAAGTTTTAATACCGTTTAACAACTAACTATGAAACGACCCAAGTCCTTAGACCATGTTAAGGATACAATATAAAGAATACATGATTTTACATGGTAATACGTAACAACAGTGTATAAAGGCCTCTTATTCAAACGGGTGTACGAATCACAAACTCTCGATTTTACGCAATTGTACGAACCAACCGTAAGGAAGTCCTCTCTGTAAAATCTTATTTCAAACAACCGTGTATAATAAGCACCTATGTATATGTCTATGTGTTAAGTAATTCAAAATATTCGTGTTTTCGTAACATCTAAAGAGAAAACGGTTAAGAAAGTACAAGTTTTAATACCGTTTAACAAGTAAATTTGAAACGACCCAACTCCTTAGACCTTGTTAAGGATACAATCAAAAAACATATGCTTTTACATGGTAATACGTAACAACGGTGTATAAACGCCTCTTATTCAAACGGGTGTACGAATCACTAACTCTCGATTTTACGCGATTGTACGAGCCAACCGTAACGAAGTGACGTATGTACAATCTTATTTCAAGCAACCGTGTATAATAAGCACCTATGTATATGTTTTATGTGTTAAGTATTTCAAAATATTCATGTTTTCGTAACATCTAAAGAGAAAACGGTTAAAAAAGTACAAGTTTTAATACCGTTTAACAACTAACTGTGAAACGACCCAAGTCCTTAGACCGAGTTAAGGATACCATATAAAGAATACATGATTTTACATGGTAATACGTAACAACCGTGTATAAAGGCCTCTTATTCAAACGGGTTTATGTTAATGTAGAGTTTATATAAGAAGTTGAGGGACTTGAAGTGTAACTTTCTATTTTCTTAGGGTTGGGGTATAAATACCCCAATGCCTTTGTTTTGTAAAGTTGGACGTTCATTTTGCAATGAGATAGACTTGTGACTTTCTCTCTACATCTCTCTACATGCTTTCTCTCTCTACATGTTTCTCTTATGTTCTTGAGTTTCTAACTCAATCTTGTTAAGATTGTGTTAGATTTGGATTCATTCACACTAACAAGTGGTATCAGAGCTGGATCTACTACATTTTTGATGAAGATTCTCATGGATTGAAGCAAAGATTTGAAGATTTGAAGCTTTGAAGATAGTCATCAATGGAGGTTCATGAAGACTTGAAGAGTTTTTGAGTTGTTTGATGATTTTTTTTTCATGAATTCATGTGTGAATTCATGAATTAGAGTGATGTTTGAGTGTGTTTGAACAGGATTTAGATAGGATTTGAGGTAAAATTGAAGGTTTTAGCTAGATTTTTGAGAAAAAGTTGTGAAAAAGTTCATCTTCATATGTCTCGAGTCTAGTGTATCTTCATATGTCTCGAGTCTTTTGCATGTTCATATGTCTCGAGTCTCATCTCGAGACTACGTGAAGGCATCTCGAGTCGTGATTGATTAAGTCACGAGATAAGTCTCGAGTTGGGTTGTTAGAGTACAAGACAAGGAAGGCAACTCGAGTGTTTGTCTGTTTGTGACGCGTGAAAAATACTCGAGACAGCACACGAGATATCATCTCGAGTGATACTGTTCATCACTCGAGACAAGTTAGCAAGGGTTGATTCGATCACGAGACAATACACTCGAGACAGTATCTCGAGTTGCACTATTCAACACTCGAGACAGTATCTCGAGCATCCCTATTCAATACTCGAGACTGTATCTCGAGCATCCCTGTTCAACACTCGAGACAGTATCTCGAGCATTCCTGTTCATCACTCGAGACAGCATCTCGAGTTGGAAGTGCAATTCATTCGAGACAGTATCTCGAGTCTCAGACAACATCTCGAGTGTCACATTTCACACTCGAAACATCTAAAAGGTTGAGAATCTGAGAAAATTAGTAGAAAAGATCCTGAATCAAAATGAATCCAATTAACAAAAGGGAAGATTTGGCAATGGGATCTGACTCAAAAGCACCAGTATTATTCAAAGATGAATATGAGCTATGGGTTGCAAGATTCAGACTGTTTGTAAAGCGAAAAGATAAAGGCAATTTGATTTTAAAATCAATTGACTATGGAGCAAAACCATTGCCTACACATGTGGTTAATGGAGTAAGAGTAGTGAAAGAGGTTGAAGAGATGGATGATGCTGAGAAAACACAGTACTTGATAGATTGGAAGCACAGAACTGTTTAATTCAAGCTATTCCAAATGACATATATAGAAAGCTTGATAGCTATGATGATTCAGCAAAATCCATCTGGGATCAGTTAGAGAAGATCATGCTAGGATCTAAAGTGGGAAATCAGTTAAGGATAACTACTCTGATGGACAAGTATGAAAACTTCAAGATGAAGGATGGTGAATCTCTTGAAGACGCTTATGACAGATTTGTTATACTAATGAATGATATGAAGAAGAACAGAATTCATAGATCAGAGATGGATTTTAGTGTAAAATTCATAAACAATCTGTCTTTAGAGTGGAAGCCATTTACCAGATTTGTAAAGCAACACAAAGCACTAAATGAGCTAAAAGTATATGAAGTATATGAGAATTTGAAACTGTTCGAAGAAGAAGTTGAAGAGGCTGTGTTGGAAAAACAGAAGAAAGAAAAAGCTGAACAAGAATCTCTTGCACTGCTAACTGAAAGAAAGAAAGGAAAGGGTGTTATCAAGAAAGGCAAGGCAAAAGTTTTTGAAGTAGATGATGATGAGGATGAAGAAGAAAGTGAGGATGAAGAAAGAGATTTGATGTTTCAAAGCTTACTGACTTTAACAGAGGCATACAGAAAGAAGTACTACAATAAACCAAGCTCCAACAACAGACGATTTGCATCCAGAGGAAGAAATGTCAACAGAATGGGCAATTTCAATCAAGGTCAGATGTATGCTCAAAGAAATTCAGGTAACTATGTTGATAAATATGCCAACAAGGGAGTTGAAGAAGAAAAGGAGACTGCTGAGGTTACTGAGGAGAAAAAGACAAATGAAAACATCACGTGCTTCAAGTGCGGGAAAAAGGGGCATGTGGCAAGGATATGTCCAGCGAAGATGTCAAAAGTTGAAATTCTCAAGAAAAAGTTAGAATTGGCAGAAAAACAGGAGCAAGGGTTAGTGCTGATGGCTGATGATGAAGAGTGGCTTGATGTTTCAGATACAGAAGATCAAGCACAAATGTGTTTCATGGGATTGATGGAGGAGGAGTCAGATGATGAGGAAGAGAAAGATGCTGACCCTCAAATGGTAAATGATCCTCATTTCATAGAATTTAAAAACAAATTGCTTGAAATGACAAATCCAATTCATTTGAAAAATCAAGAACTTGAAATTGTCATTTCAAAGCAAACTCAAGAACTTACTGATTTAACTCAACAAAGAGATAATCTTCTGTCTATGGTTGATAAGTTGAATGAATCAGTAAGTGAACTTGAGTATCTGCAACAACAAAATAAAATTTTAAAGTCCGAAATTGAGTTTCTAACTCTCAGTTTAATATCAGAAAAAGATAATGCTTCTTCTTTAAATAAAACAATTTCAGAATTGAACTTTAAACTTTACAAGATTGGACAATCTGAGCACACATTTTTTCTCAATAAACCATATGCAGATAGAGATTTATTTTCAAAAGAAGGTCTTGGTTTTAAAAATCCTCAATATCTGAAAAAGGCCTTAGAGGAAAAACCTGCATTTTATGATCTCACTGATTTAAGAATGAGTGCTCGATTTCCAATATTAAAAGGTTTTGAAATGAAAGAAGAGTTTTCTGAAATGCAAGAGATAAAGAAGCATGATCCATTGTATCATGGTGAAAAATATCACAGAGTTAAATTTGTATATAGCTCTGAAAATTTGAAAATCAAATCACCTGTAACAATGGATACTTCAGATTTGTTTGTACAGACGGAATCACAGAGTGAATATGATGGTGTGTTAAAACCATATGTTCCGACACTAGAACTTGAAGCCAAAATTTCTGAATTAGAAATCAAAATTAAAGAGTTATCAGAACAAAATGAAATCCTTCTTTCTAAAAGTAAGAATTTTTTAACTTGGGATTCTTCTGAGACAGATTCAAAATCTTTGGTTTCTGATATTCTAAGTGAATTAGTTTCATCTGTGTCGAACTCTATTTTTGACATACCAGATTCTCAATGTGATTCTGTATCTATGAAGTCATCCACAAATCAGAATTCATCATCTAATGTATACTCTGATGGCTTAGATGATGAACAGGAAGAAACTTTCAGAGTTGTCACATCTGATGGTTATGTGGAATATAAGGAACCATCAGCTATGTCTTCAACTGATGTTTTGAAACCTTATCAGCTGAAAGTAGTTGATGATACACTACCTGTTATATGTGAATCATCTAAATCTCAGACGGCAAGTGAATCGCCGAATTCACAGTCAGATGAATTAATACATGGATCATCTTCTTTTGGTTCTTCTAAAGTCTCAGATAATTCTGTCCAAGAAGATATCATTCGTTTAAAGAAGAAACATGAATCTGTCAATAAACAATTTCAAAATACAATCAAACAACTGAGAGTAGAACTCGCTCATCATAAATGTGATTCAAAATTTTGGTCGAGCAAGTGTAGTTCTTTAACTAAAAGTTACGACAGATTAGTTGAAAGACTATCTGTATATGAAGAGGGACTACATTATGCTGGTAAGAATCAAAAGATTGCTACTCCTTCAGTTACTGAAAGTTATATAAAGAACATTCGTTTTACTCAGGGTGTGCAATCAATGTTGCGACATTTTCAAAAACAAATTGATTTGAAAAAGCAAAATCCTAATATTGAGTCTTCTGAAAAATCTGAGGAAGTTTCTACTCATACTCAGTCTAATACTTTCAAGCTCAAACCTTTTGATATCTGTGCAAATGTGTCTACAGATGATGTGAGTTTTCCTGTGAAGAAGAGAAGACAGAAGAAGACAAAGAGTCGGTTTAGAAAGCAAGTGTATAGTATGCAGTTTTCATCTAGTTTTGTCACTCCTCCTAATAGACGGAGTCATTTTTCTTTCAATAAGAATCATGTACCTTCTAATAATTCCAGTATTAATAAAAAGGATACTATGATTTCTTCAAAATTAAATCATCTGGATGAAACTCATACTATGACTACTACTACTTCCACTCTTCAGTCGTCTGTCTCTACTTTCTTACCATTTAGAAAGTCTATTGTGCGCCAAGGAATCAAATATTTTTGGGATCCAATCTCACGTGTGTATAAGACTTTTTCTCCACAAGGACCCATTTTTAAATGGGTTCCTAAATCTGCTTGATTTTATTTATTGCAGGCCAGTCATAAGTGGTACCTTGATTCCGGGTGCTCCAAACATATGACTGGAAGAAAAGAGATCCTGTCCAATTATAAAGAAGAATATGGTGGATCTGTAAAGTTTGGTAACAATGAATTAGCTCCGGTAGTTGGTCAAGGTGACATTGTATGCAAAGATATAACAATTAAAAATGTTGCTCATGTTGTTGGTCTAAATCATAATCTCTTCAGTATTGGCAAATTTTGTGATAAAGATTTAGAAGTTTATTTCAAGAAAGAAGATGTGTTGTCAGAACTGAAGAAGGTAAAGAATTGTTAGTCGGTTCACGACGAACAAATCTTTACACAATTAGACTACAACATAAGTTACAATCTATGTCCCCTTGCTTTCTTACCAGATCCTCTTTAAGACAAGCAGTTTTATGGCATAAACGATTATCTCATTTGAATTTCAGATACATTGACAAAATTGTTAAACATCAACTTGTATCTGGAATTCCAATGATTAAATTTGAACAAGAGGAAATGTGCCCTGGATGTGAAAAAGGCAAGATGAAACGTGTATCTCATCCTCCCAAACCTGAACAAGGATCAAAATCTCCTTTGAGTTTGTTGCATATGGATTTGTGTGGCCCTATGAAGTTTCAGAGTTTGGCTGGTCGTAAATATATTCTGGTTATTGTTGATGATTTTTCAAGATATACTTGGACAAAGTTTTTAAAATCTAAAGATGAAACTTCTTCTCTTATTATCAATTTCATTAAAGCTGTTCAAGTACAACTTAACCTTCCAGTACAAACTGTTCGAACTGATAATGGGACGGAGTTCAAAAATATCATTCTTAAAACCTTTTATAATACTTTTGGTATTACTCAAACGTTTTCTGCTGCACGAACTCCGGAACAAAATGGGGTAGTTGAACGGCGAAATCGTACTCTTGTTGAAGCTGCTAGATCTATGCTTGCTGAAAGTCAACTACCTCAATACTTGTGGGCTGAAGCGGTTAATACTGCTTGTTACACACAAAATCGTTCAATAATTCATAGGAGATTTGGAAAAACCCCTTATCATATTTTGTTTGGTCGTGTACCTTCAGTTGGACACTTTAAAGTGTTTGGTTGCAAGTGTTTTGTTTTAAATGAATCTGAAAATAGGGGAAAGTTTGGACCTAAGTCGGATGAGTTAATTTTTGTTGGATATTCTGAGTCCTCAATCGCATACAGGGTACTTAATAAACAGAAAAGGGTGGTATCTGAAAGCATCAATGTTCGCTTTGACCCAATTACTGAATTATCCTCTGATTGTTCATCTTCTTCGAGTACTAATCATGTTGTGAATGCAGATTCTTCAAATCAAGATCAGTGTGTAACTCCTGAGTTGTCTCAAGCTTCTTATCTTGATTTTTTGTTTCAATCTGTTTATGATGATTTTTCTCATGCTACTTCTTCATCTACAGGTTCTGCACTTGATTCGCTATCCCTTCCATCCTCGTCGACTGTAGAATTATCTTCTACCTCCCAGAATGAGTCTGATTCATCCGAGACCGTTGGCACACAAGCTTCCATTACTTCGTCCTTGGATATTACTGATTCTGTTTCAACATCTATTCAGGCTACTTCTGATGTTCAAGATATACCTTCTGCTTCAGCTACTGAACCTCATGTTCCTAACCCCCCTGAAAATCCTTCTGAACCTTCTACCACTGTACCTGTTGACATCATTGAACCTTCATCAGTAAATGATCAGACTCCTTTACCTCACACTGTCAAATGGACTCGCAGTCATCCAATTGAATTAATTATTGGAGATCCAACATCCACAGTCAAGACACGAGCTGCATCAGCTAATGAATGCAATTTTTCAGTCTTCTTGACTGATACTGAACCAACTCGTGTTTCGGATGCATTACAAGATTCTGACTGGGTGACTGCTATGCAAGAAGAACTGAATCAGTTTTCAGCACTTAAAGTGTGGCGGTTAGTGAAAAGACCTCAAGACAAGTCAATCATTGACACCAAATGGCTGTTTAAGAACAAGAAAGATGAGCATGGTACGATTGTTCGGAACAAGGCTCGACTTGTTGCGAAAGGTTACCGGCAACAAGAAGGCATTGATTATGATCAAACATTTGCTCCAGTTGCTCGACTTGAGGCTATTCGTATGTTCCTAGCATATGCAGCATACAAAGACTTCACGGTGTTTCAAATGGATGTTAAAACTGCGTTCTTATATGGTCATTTAAAAGAAGAGGTATATGTCACTCAACCGGACGGGTTTGTTGATCCTGATCACCCTGATTATGTCTATATCCTGGATAAGGCTCTTTATGGATTAAAGCAAGCTCCACGCGCTTGGTATGAAGAATTGTCAACATATCTTCTATCCAAAGGATTTAAGAAAGGATCTGTAGATTCAACTTTATTCATTATGAAGGAAGGAGATCATATTGTGGTCATTCAGGTGTATGTGGATGATATTATTTTTGGCTCTACCAGTAAGGATTTGTGCAAGAAATTTGAAACCATCATGACCCAAGAGTTTAAAATGAGTATGATGGGTGAGATCAATTTCTTTCTTGGCTTGCAAGTGAAGCAATTTTCTGATGGCATCTTCATAAATCAGTCCAAATATATCTTTGATTTATTGAAGAAGTATGACATGTCATCGTGTAATTCCATTGGCACTCCAATGGCAACGGGGAATAAGATTGGACCTGATCATGAAGGAAAGGATGTGGATCTTCGCACTTATAGGGGAATGGTTGGCTCATTAATGTATCTGACAGCGAGTCGTCCAGATATCATGTTTGCTACCTGTGTGTGTGCTCGATATCAAGCAAAACCAAAAGAATCTCATCTAGCTGCCGTCAAAAGGATTTTCAGATATCTAAAAGGAACTCCATATTACGGGTTATGGTATCCAAAAGGTCTAGGTTTTGAGCTTCAGGCATATTCTGATGCAGACTATGGTGGTTGTAATATGGACAGAAAGAGCACATCAGGGCATATTCAGTTACTAGGCAACAAGTTGGTGTCTTGGGCTTCAAAGAAACAACAGTGTGTTTCCACTTCCACAGCTGAATCTGAATATGTTGCTGCTGCAAGTTGTTGCTCACAGGTACTATGGATGCAAACACAGTTGCGGGATTATGGATTTGTTTACAAGAAGATTCCTATATACTGTGATTCAAAGAGTGCGATTGCTATCTCTGCAAACCCTGTTCAACACTCTAAAACGAAGCATATTGATATCAGGTATCATTTTTTGAAAGACAATGTGGAAAAAGAGAACATTGAACTATATTTTGTAAATACTGAATATCAGCTCGCAGATCTATTTACCAAGGCTTTAGATGAGAAGCGCTTCAAGTTTCTAATCTCCAGACTTGGTATGATAGATAAAAAGATTTAAATATCAGATATTGGGTAATTCTTTATATACGGATTACATTGCTATACGCTTAGTGGTCTAACTGTATATTCTTGTAGTCCGTATATCTATAATTACTTGTTTCTTTCTGAGTTTAATTCTATTTTTCAGTTTGTTCTCTTTTTCTTCAGTGTTTTAGTGCATTTATTTTTGTCTACTAATCTGTGTTTCAAGTGCTTGCATCAGTTCAGGGGGAGTATCTCAGACAATCATACTGGTAATTGTTTCATTCTTTCAGATGGTTCAGGTATGCTCAGGTATAGGGGGAGTAATGGTCAAGGGGGAGTGTTTGACGTAATTGCATGTCTCGAGTGTCTATCTCGAGATGGTCATGTATCGGGTTAGCATCTCGAGTTCTTAACTCGAGATTGTTATGGATGTTTTTGTCTCGAGTCCATCTCGAGTATTCAACTCGAGTGTATTTAGAGATGTGTATCTCGAGTGTATCTCGAGTACGTATCTCGAGTGTGTGTCATGTGAGACGTCTATTTCGAGTGCCATACAAGTATAAGTCACGTGCGTGCCTATCTCGAGTCCATCTCGAGTGCAGATCATCTGAGAGTGGCTATCTCGAGTCTATCTCGAGTGTGAGTCACGTGAGAGTTTATCTCGAGACTATCTCGAGTGGTGTAAGTGTCATCTCGAGTGTCCACGTGTCATCTCGATTGTCCACGTGTCATCTCGAGTGTCCACGTGTCATCTCGAGTCTATCTCAAGTCTCTTCCGCGTCTTATTTCCTATCTTGAGACGGTTGAGTGTTCAAATATCTATCTCGAGTCTATCTCGAGCCCATCTCGAGTCTATCTCGAGTCTATCTCGAGTCCGTTCCGTGTCTGTGGGTATCTCGAGACGTTTTATATTCACGCGGTTTCGAGTCTGACACGCGAATAAGATTGTGACACGTGGCATACTCATCATTTTCAAATCTGCTCCTATAAATACTTCATTCAAATCCACGATTCAACCTTTCTGGATCGTTCCTGTTCGTGCGAAGTTTGTTGAAGCCGAAGACTCTTGAAGCTAAAGACTTAGAATTTGTTTCGTGTATTTAGCTATTAGTGTGTGTACTTGTAATCGTTTTCCCGAGTCTCTACAATTCCTATAGGTATTCACTCATAATCATATACCGATTAGGATAGTAGATACGTTGTTTTAGTAAACACTAATCTTTAACACGGGGTTCATATAACTTGGGTTTGTATCCATTCGTGAACAACTTTAAAAACATAAGTGTGAATGATTCATTGTTCGAATCATATGGACTTGGATGAACGAATACTTTGATCGTAAATGACCTTCAATTCAATGTATATGTTTTGAACTCAGTATATTATACAATGGACATTAATAGGATAGGACCGTGATCAGTTTCTATAATAGATGTTATCCGACATAATAAACTGACTAAACTGAAAATGTCATAACTATTTGGTTGGTATTTTTACTGAGTTCATTATATAACATTCGTGGTCATTCATTCTTCATAAATATTCAATGTCCCACACTTAATGGATTTTTCATTCAAATCCATGTTTTTTCAAAGCGTAATAAAAACTAATAAAGTGATAATGTTTTGTTTAACGATCTAATCCTTTGTCACTGTATCAGATATGGCAGACTACGTTTTTCCAGACACCGAGTCACTGGAAATTCCACGTATCTTATCCGAACGCACCTCCATGCATCAACCTCACCTAGATGCCGATCGACAACTGTTGCAAGCTGCTCTCTTTCTTGATGAAAAACCGAACAATGTGGTGTATTCGGTACATGCAAAGACTAAAGCTCCCGTGATAGCTGAAATACTGAAGCATCATCCACTATTTGTTCCTTTGACGAAAGAGGCTGATGTTCCTCTCATTTATGTACAACAAGCCTGGAAAATGTTGGAGTTTCACGAGACTGAGGATCGGTGTTATTACACGACAAAGGTGGATCACTTCACAATCAACTTTGGACTCAACAAATTCCGTCATGTGTTGGGATTTCCATCTGCTACGAGTCGACCGGGCGCAGTACAGTTTGAACCGTTTGATAGTGTTGATGAAGCTCTAGCCAGTGTGCGTTCGATTGGCTACAATGCTGAATTGCATACAACTTCCGGGTTCAACAAGACGAATCTGCCTCCTACATACAACACCTTGTTCACTATTTTGAACCGTTGCTTGACTGGGAAGAAGACAGCTCATGACACGGCCACCCAGTCCATGTTCCTGCTTTTTCAAGGAGTGCTGTTTAATCGCCACTATGATTATGCAGCACTGATCTTTCATGACATGCACGAGTTTAAGGGCCGGAACCCTAATCACTTGGCGTATCCTCGTTTCCTAAGTGTTCTGATTGCCAGTGCTATGGAGCAGAATCAAGACATCCCAAGAAGACTTAACTCTGTAAAAGTCAAGTCGTTTCCATTTCAGTCTGTTCGATATCCATCAACAGTGTTTGGTCCGGAGATTCCATTGTTTAGTGAACTCCTTGCGTATGCTGATCAGGGGGTAAAGTGTGTTAGAGAGTATAGGGCTAAATACGCATCTATGGTCCAACCAGAACCGGCGGGACCTTCCCAGGATGCCATCCATAGAAGTGAGGGTATAGTGCTTAGGGACCAGAGATCACGGGATCCTGGTCAGGGTGTGCAGAGGGAAAATACCGAGAGGGGACTTGGTGGGGACCTCCCTGATCAGCCAGCACATTCTTCCACTGCGAATGTTGCTGCGCATATCGGACAAATCAGCTCGGCAGTTCAAATGGACGACGTCTTTGCAGCTGCTGATGATGAACATGCGGTAAATCAACCGTTTGTACAACTGCAAGATGAAGATCAGCTTGTAGATTATGAGCTTTCACCATTGGATATGACTACTTTAGAATCATTTGGTGATCATGAGGTTGAGCCCTTGCCCGTGCATGTTGAACAGCTTGTTCCTCTCTACACTCCAGTTGAGATGGATCAACGTCTTACAATTCTGATGGGTTATGAGTCTTCAGGCTCAGTTTCTTCCGAGGATACTCTCGTACTTCCTTCGGATTCCGATGCTGCATGTGACATGGATGCTCAAACCGAAGAACTTCAAGGTTCGGATGATGATGATAGTGATGATGATGCTGACATGCCTGACCAAGGCTCGAGTCGATTGTTGACTCTCGGAGAGATAAGGACGGATGAGGGAGTATTAGTTGAAAATCCGGAAGTGAGAATGAGTGAAGGGGACGGAGAAAAAGATGGTGAGAGTGTGATAGGGGCTAGAAAAGAAGTACAAACCCCTCCCCAAGCCGAGTCTAGCTGGGTAGCCACATCTACTAGGGGTGAGCATCTGTTGCCACTACCTATTGACCAAGACATGAGATCCCCACTCATGCAATGCACAACCCAACTCAACCACTCTACCGTTTCTCAACAAACGGTAGTTTCAACTTCTCACGGGGATTTATCACAACTTGTACCTATTCCTCATTTGGAGGTTGGTGGTACCGATATAGTGAGGCAGCTGCCCCCGCCCACGACTTCATTTCCTAGCACATCGAGTCTAGAACCAATTGCTACAAGTGTACATCTTTCTTTGGCTAGGACACCGGTGCAAACCACTTTTGCAGGAGGCTTTAGTAGCCCTGCCGGAACCACCGGAGTAAGTTCTGCATTTGTTGCGGGCTTGCGAGGACCGGAGGGAAATCCCATCAGTGCTAACATCATGCCAACGCTGAACATGGGTTCCTTAGGTTCTACCTTTGGATCAACGAGAAGTCTAAGTGACCTCGGTGTTAGTTTACCCGTATCTTCGATCATTACAGCACTCAGGCAGCAGTCTACCATTCTGGGTTCCTCCTCAACACCCGTTGGTAGTTCCTCATCTGCCTCTTCATCCGCCACTCAATCATCCACAGTATCTGCTTCATCAGCATCAGATGCACCATCGT
This sequence comes from Centaurea solstitialis, assembly GCA_030169165.1. NCBI lineage: Eukaryota > Viridiplantae > Streptophyta > Magnoliopsida > Asterales > Asteraceae > Centaurea > Centaurea solstitialis. The sequence continues at coordinate 16,605 of JARYMX010000033.1, read as the reverse complement.
CTTCTGCACCATCCTCCTCTGCACCTCCTCAGACTGGCACGACATCATCTCCTGATGTGGATCTTTCTCGTATGCCTGTTGTGATTACAGCTAATCAACTTATCACACGTTCTCTATTCCGGGCGAATAATGAACAGATGGCGACTGTAATCAAGCAACAGACAGAGCGTATCTCGGCCTTGGAAAAACAGGTTGCGGCTTTAGCAAAAGGCAAAGCACCGATGCCTGATCCTCCTGCTCAGCCTACTCAATCAGCGGCTGATTCTCTGTCAATTCCTGAGTTAAAGGGACTTTTATTCTCTAAACTCTTGGAAGCTGGTTCCTCTGAAGACAGTGATCTAGTGGGTATTCTTCAACAACAAACTGCTCTTCAGCAACGTGCCATTCAAGAGCAACGGTCTCAATCTCACTTGGTCACGCATACAGAGTTTCAACACTTTCAAGCGTCTCTTGATGCTTCTCTCACAAAGACCTTTACCGAGATTAACAAAATGTTCACTGAAGGATTGTCCCAGTTATCAGAACGGATCCGAGGTGTTGAGGAAACATGTCAAGCGGCAGCCAGACGGCCCACAAGAAGGCATGATGATCATGATGATCATGATCGTCATGAGGGGGAGAGGAAACGCAGAAGATTGGAAAGTGAGCCGTCTAGGGCGCCAACAACTTCGGGAGTGAGAATTGTTGACAGATTTGAGGAAAGGCCACCGAGAGAGAAGCAGCCAGCTCGTCACAGAGATTCTATTGTTCTTGCGGGAGGTGAAGAGATGGAAACAGAAGAGCCAGTCTTGCAATCTACTCTTGATTTTCTGAGCTCAGTTCAGGAAGAGATACCAGAGGAAAGGGTTGGAGAAAGTGGAGTAAAGTTTTCAGGTGCTTCTAGTTCTTTGTCTGAAATAGATAGAGTTCTAGCGCTACTGGATAACGTAGCTTCTGAGCTTAGAGATTACCAAGTTCCAAATGAAGAGATCAATGATGCAAGGTGTGCAGAAGACATAAGACTGAAGGATATGTTTGATGATGTAGAGTTTGATTTTGAAAAGGAGAAACCAGTGGATGATGTGGAAGGACCGAGCCTAGAAGAAGTGTTGCCTCAAGATGATTTGATGCCAGTTGATCCGAAGAAAGTTGAATTGTGGGAAAAGATGAAGGCTAGCTCTGGGAAATTTCTAAAGAGGACTGAATGGGATCGATTCACTAGAGCGACTGGAAAGTATTTGGAAGAGAGGTACAAGAGTAGGTTTTGCTATCATGAGAGAAAGTTGAGCTACACAAAGCTGTATGGGATAGAAAACCTGAAGAAAGAGCTGAGAACTGAGTACATTCACATGAGGAGGGTGAATAGGCAAAGAAGAGAAATGCTAGTGTCTAATCACAAGTTTGTAAGTGTTACAAGTTACAAGACTGGCAAGTTGAGCGCTTATCTCTACCCTGTGATTACTTTTAGAAGAGATGACGGAAAAGAGTACACTATCACAGAGGCAGATTTTCAAGACGTGAGCTTTGATGTGATTTTGGGGATATTGTATGATTTGAAAGGAAAGTCTTTCAGAACAGAGGAGGAGATAATTGCATTAACAGCAATTGTCAGACATGTCAAAGTATCTATCTCCTTAGCTCATCTGTATGACTTCCAGCTCGGATTGGAAAATTGGACTTCCAAGCTTTTCTGTCACAAGCCTCGAAGAAATCTAATTGGAGATGAAAAGGATCTTGTCATGTATACTGTGTTCTATGATGCTGAAGAAACTGAGATATCTTGTGTGTATCCTGATTCCATGGGAAACAAGAAAAGAATGTATTCTCATGAAGTGATGCTGTACTGTGATGATACTTTGAAGATGGTGATGGATAACTTGAATCTCAGGTTACAAATGGATAGTCACAATGTGCATGACATTTCTGCTGCAAACAAAGTACTGATCAGACATTTTGTAAGTGAAATTGATAGAAGGTTGAGGCTCAGAGTCGACATCAGATTTGCAGAGATCAAATTCAAGCTTCGGAAGCCATCTGTTAAGTAGTTTTGAGGGTTGGTTGTTAATTACTTTTTGGTGTCCCTCCTTCTTTTATAAAAGGGGGAGATTGTTAATGTAGAGTTTATATAAGAAGTTGAGGGACTTGAAGTGTAACTTTCTATTTTCTTAGGGTTGGGGTATAAATACCCCAATGCCTTTGTTTTGTAAAGTTGGACGTTCATTTTGCAATGAGATAGACTTGTGACTTTCTCTCTACATCTCTCTACATGCTTTCTCTCTCTACATGTTTCTCTTATGTTCTTGAGTTTCTAACTCAATCTTGTTAAGATTGTGTTAGATTTGGATTCATTCACACTAACAGTTTACGAATCACTAACTCTCGATTTTACATTAGTGTACGAGCCAACCGTAACGAAGTGACATCTGTACAATCTTATTTCAAACAACCGTGTATAATAAGCACCTATGTATATGTTTATGTGTTAAGTAATTCAAAATATTCATGTTTTTGTAACATCTAAAGAGAAAACGGTTAAAAAAGTACAAGTTTTAATACCGTTTAACAACTAACTGTGAAACGACCCAAGTCCTTAGACCGTGTTAAGGATACCATATAAAGAATACATGATTTTACATGGTAATACGTAACAACCGTGTATAAAGGCCTCTTATTCAAACGGGTGTACGAATCACTAACTCGATTTTACGTTATTGTACGAGCCAACCGTAACGAAGTGACGTCTGTACAATCTTATTTCAAACAACCGTGTATAATAAGCACCTATGTATATGTTTATGTGTTAAGTAATTCAAAATATTCATGTTTTTGTAACATCTAAAGAGAAAACGGTTAAAAAAGTACAAGTTTTAATACCGTTTAACAACTAACTGTGAAACGACCCAAGTCCTTAGACCGTGTTAAGGATACCATATAAAGAATACATGATTTTACATGGTAATACGTAACAACCGTGTATAAAGGCCTCTTATTCAAACGGGTGTACGAATCACTAACTCTCGATTTTACGTTATTGTACGAGCCAACCGTAACGAAGTGACGTCTGTACAATGTTATTTCAAACAACAGTGTATAATAAGCACCTATGTATATGTTTATGTGTTAAGTAATTCAAAATATTCATGTTTTTGTAACATCTAAAGAGAAAACGGTTAAAAAAGTACAAGTTTTAATACCGTTTAACAACTAACTATGAAACGACCCAAGTCCTTAGACCGTGTTATGGATACAATATAAAGAATACATGATTTTACATGGTAATACGTAACAACAGTGTATAAAGGCCTCTTATTCAAACGGGTGTACGAATCACAAACTCTCGATTTTACGCAATTGTACGAACCAACCGTAAGGAAGTCCTCTCTGTACAATCTTATTTCAAACAACCGTGTATAATAAGCACCTATCTATATGTGTATGTGTTAAGTAATTCAAAATATTCGTGTTTTCGTAACATCTAAAGAGAAAACGGTTAAGAAAGTACAAGTTTTAATACCGTTTAACAAGTAAATTTGAAACGACCCAACTCCTTAGACCTTGTTAAGGATACAATAAAAAAACATATGCTTTTACATGGTAATACGTAACAACTGTGTATAAACGCCTCTTATTCAAACGGGTGTACGAATCACTAACTCTCGATTTTACGCGATTGTACGAGCCAACCGTAACGAAGTGACGTATGTACAATCTTATTTCAAGCAACCGTGTATAATAAGCACCTATGTATATGTTTATGTGTTAAGTATTTCAAAATATTCATGTTTTCGTAACATCTAAAAAGAAAACGGTTAAAAAAGTACAAGTTTTAATACCGTTTAACAACTAACTGTGAAACGACCCAAGTCCTTAGACCGAGTTAAGGATACCATATAAAGAATACATGATTTTACATGGTAATACGTAACAACCGTGTATAAAGGCCTCTTATTCAAACGGGTGTACGAATCACTAACTCTCGATTTTACGTTAGTGTACGAGCCAACCGTAACGAAGTGACATCTGTACAATATTATTTCAAACAACCGTGTATAATAAGCACCTATGTATATGTTTATGTGTTAAGTAATTCAAAATATTCATGTTTTTGTAACATCTAAAGAGAAAACGGTTAAAAAAGTACAAGTTTTAATACCGTTTAACAACTAACTGTGAAACGACCCAAGTCCTTAGACGTGTTAAGGATTCCATATAAAGAATACATGATTTTACATGGTAATATGTAACAACCGTGTATAAAGGCCTCTTATTCAAACGGGTGTACGAATCACTAACTCTCGATTTTACGTTATTGTACGAGCCAACCGTAATGAAGTGACGTCTGTACAATCTTATTTCAAACAACCGTGTATAATAAGCACCTATGTATATGTTTATGTGTTAAGTAATTCAAAATATTCATGTTTTTGTAACATCTAAAGAGAAAACGGTTAAAAAAGTACAAGTTTTAATACCGTTTAACAACTAACTGTGAAACGACCCAAGTCCTTAGACCGTGTTAAGGATACCATTTAAAGAATACATGATTTTACATGGTAATAGGTAACAACCGTGTATAAAGGCCTCTTAATCAAACGGGTGTACGAATCACTAACTCTCGATTTTACGTTATTGTACGAGCCAACCGTAACGAAGTGACGTCTGTACAATGTTATTTCAAACAACCGTGTATAATAAGCACCTATGTATATGTTTATGTGTTAAGTAATTCAAAATATTCATGTTTTTGTAACATCTAAAGAGAAAACGGTTAAAAAAGTACAAGTTTTTATACCGTTTAACAACTAACTGTGAAACGACCCAAGTCCTTAGACCGTGTTAAGGATACCATTTAAAGAATACATGATTTTACATGGTAATAGGTAACAACCGTGTATAAAGGCCTCTTATTCAAACGGGTGTACGAATCACTAACTCTCGATTTTACGTTATTGTACGAGCCAACCGTAACGAAGTGACGTCTGTACAATGTTATTTCAAACAACCGTGTATAATAAGCACCTATGTATATGTTTATGTGTTAAGTAATTCAAAATATTCATGTTTTTGTAACATCTAAAGAGAAAACGGTTAAAAAAGTACAAGTTTTAATACCGTTTAATAACTAACTGTGAAACGACCCAAGTCCTTAGACCCAAGTCCTTAGACCGTGTTAGAGGAGTCAAAGTCTTGTAATTAAAGTGTTTGACTAATTAGTCTTTGGTATAAATAGAAGGAGTTAGTGTGTAATTAGTAAGGAGCTTATTTGTAATATTCATTAGTGTGTGTTCTAGAGAGAGAATCTAGAGAGAGAAAGTTCATATTGTAAAGATTTACATCATGGAATGAGAATTGATTGATTTGATCCATTGTTTCTTGCACTTACAATTGGTATCAGAGCAGGAATGGATTGGATTATCCATTTCGATCCTTTGAAATCAAGCAATTAGAGGTTTTATTTTGGATTTTTGAAGATTGAAGCAAAAATGGTGAAAATCGGATTGGAGCTTGAAGATTTTGAAGATTTGATGATCTGGATCTGGATTTATGCTTGTTTGTTGATAGATTCGAGTTTTTGATGCATAAATGTATAGATTTGATGTAGTTTTAAGCATTTTTTTATGAATTTTCGAGTTTTTAGTTGAAGTTCATCAATGGAGGTCTGTTAATGGAGTTTTTGAGTACATATTCATATGTCTCGAGTCCAAGTTGTTATGTCTCGTGACTCAAAATGGAAAAATCGGTTCAGATCTGACGTCTCGAGACCAGATCTGATGTCTCGAGTCCAAAATTAGAAAATTTCGGTCAGAAAAAGGGTATCTCGAGTGTACTTTAATGCAGAAAAAGCCTATCTCGAGTGTACTTTAGAGCAGAAAAAGCTGGTCAAAAGGTCATCTCGAGTGTACTATTGCGTCAGAAACAAGTACAAGTCATATCTCGAGTCTGATCAGCATTTTTAATTGTGGGTCAGCACAAAATCGCTCGGTCAGCACTCTTGGTCAGCAAAGAGGCACTCGGTCAGAGATTTGCCACTCGGTCAGACAACTGGTCAGCGTCTCGTGACTCCATCTGACCGCGTTTCTGACGTGGCATGACATTAGCTCGAGTCTACCACGTCATCTCGAGTCCTTACGTGGCATCATCCGATTGGTAGGAGGCGTGTGTATGGCATGTGTTGTAGTGTTCCTGACGTTTGACTAGAGCGTGGCAGCGCGTGGTGGCGCGTCAGAATGGAGTGTCAGCTCGTATCAGCCCCTTGTCGGCGCGTGTAAGTGTTTGGGAGCGCGTGCATTGTTGTTTCGAGTGTTTTTTCAAGCGTTTTTCAAGTCTCAAATTCCTATTTCGAGTGCATGACTGAATTTTGAGATCTTTGCATGTAGAGCTTTGTATATTTCCAATTTAATACTCCCTATATGGTTTAAGAAGATGGAAATATTTTTTTTCCGCTGACCGGGCAGCGGAACCCCCGTATCAGGTGGTTCGAGATTAAAAGAGCTTCCTATCAGAACTTTTTGATGAGACATTTTTTTGATGAGACATTTATTAACAGAACTTCGGGCTTTTTTCTTCTTTATAATATTGCCGGTTTTTCCTCCAAAAAAAAACTACCCCATTCTGTTCCGGAGTTCGTGCAGCAGAAAACGTTTGAGTAATACCAAAAGTATTATAAAAGGTTTTAAGAATAATATTTTTGAACTCCGTCCCATTATCAGTTCGAACAGTTTGGACTGGAAGGTTAAGTTGTACTTGAACAGCTTTAATGAAATTGATAATAAGAGAAGAGGTTTCATCCTTAGATTTTAAAAACTTAGTCCAAGTATATCTTGAAAAATCATCAACAATAACCAGAATATATTTACGACCAGCCAAACTCTGAAACTTCATAGGGCCACACAAATCCATATGCAACAAACTCAAAGGGGATTTTGATCCTTGTTCAGGTTTGGGAGGATGAGATACACGTTTCATCTTGCCTTTTTCACATCCAGGGCACATTTCCTCTTGTTCAAATTTAATCATTGGAATTCCAGATACAAGTTGATGTTTAACAATTTTGTCAATGTATCTGAAATTCAAATGAGATAATCGTTTATGCCATAAAACTGCTTGTCTTAAAGAGGATCTGGTAAGAAAACAAGGGGACATAGATTGTAACTTATGTTGTAGTCTAATTGTGTAGAGATTTGTTCGTCGTGAACCGACTAACAATTCTTTACCTTCTTCAGTTCTGACAACACATCTTCTTTTCTTGAAATAAACTTCTAAATCTTTATCACAAAATTTGCCAATACTGAAGAGATTATGATTTAGACCAACAACATGAGCAACATTTTTAATTGTTATATCTTTGCATACAATGTCACCTTGACCAACTACCGGAGCTAATTCATTGTTACCAAACTTTACAGATCCACCATATTCTTCTTTATAATTGGACAGGATCTCTTTTCTTCCAGTCATATGTTTGGAGCACCCGGAATCAAGGTACCACTTATGACTGGCCTGCAATAAATACAATCAAGTAGATTTAGGAACCCATTTAAAAATGGGTCCTGGAACTGAAGAATTCTTATACACTTTTGAAATTGAATCCCAAAAATATTTGATTCCTTTACGCACTATGGATTTTCGAAATGGAACGAAGGTAGAGACAGAAGAATGAAGTTCAGAAGAATTAATGAACTTAGTATGAGTTTCATCCATATGTTGAGAATTTGAAGAAGTTGATGAAATCACTGTAGCCTTTTTATTGATCATAGTAGTATGAAAAGGTACATGACTGTTATTGAAAAGAAAATGACTCCGTCTATTGTTAGGAGTAACAACATTAGATGAAAACTGCATACTAGAACTATCCTTTCTAGATCGACTCCTTGGCTTCTTCTTCTGTCTTTTCTTCGATGCATGAACTACACGTTCTGCAGATACATTAGCACAAATATCAAACGGCTTAGGCTTAGTGCGAGAAGTCTGACTTTGTGTAAAACAAGACTCATAGTTCTCAGGAGTGTTAACAAAGATAATGTTCTTTTTCAAATCAAGTTGTTTTTGAAAACGACGCAACATTGACTTAACCCCCTGAGTAAATCTTATTGACTTGAGATAACTTTCAGTTACAGCAGGAGACTCTATCTTTTGACTTTTACCAGCATAATGTAATCCTTCTTCATACACAGACAGTCTGTCAACTAATCTGTCATGGCTTTTTGTTAAAGAAGTACATTTGCTTAACCAAAATTTTGAGTCACATTTTTGACGCGCAAGCTCTACTCTCAGTTGATTTATAGTATTCTCTGCCTGTTTCTTGTAAGATTCATGTTTCTTGTTTAAACAAGCAATTTCATTGAAATCAGACTTATCTGAGCTGATCAGGGAAATAGGAGAAGATGATCCATTTGTGAATTGAGATGTAATTGTATTCTGAGATTTAGATGTTTCAGAAATAACAGGCTGTGTATCATCATCTGATTCCAACTGATATGGTTTGACAACATCAGTTGATGATATAGCTGATGCTTCCTTATATGCCACATATCCATCAGATGTGATAACTCTAAAAATCTCTTCTTGAACATCATCTAAACCATCAGAATATAGTTTTGAAACAGACTTCTGAGTTATAGATGAATCCTTTGATGCAGAATCACTTTGAGAATCTGGTATGTCAAAAATGGAATTTGACACTGAAGACACTAAATCATCTAGTATTTCAGATACCAAATCTTTTGACTCAGTTTCTGAGGAATTCCAAGTTACAAAATTCTTATTTTTAGAAAGAAGAATGTCATTTTGTTCTGATAACTCTTTAATTTTTCTTTCTAACTTGGAAATCTTATCTTCAAGATCTAGTGTCGGAACATATGGCTTTAGTATACCATCATATTCACATTGTGATTCTGACTGTAAAAACATTTCAGAAGTATTCACTGTATTAGGTGACTTAATTCTCAAATTTTCTGAACTATAAACAAATTTAACTCTATGATATTTGTCACCATGGTATAATGGATCATGCTTCTTCATTTCTTGCATCTCAGAAAATTCTTCTCCCATTTCAAAACCTTTCAAGATTGGAAATCTAGCACTCATTCGTAAATCTGTGAGATTGTAAAATGCAGGTTTTTCTTCTAAGGCCTTTTTCAAATATTGAGGATTTTTAAAGCCAAGACCTTCTTTGGAAAATAAATCCCTATCTGCATAAGGTTTGTTTAGAAAAAATGTATGCTCAGACTAACCAATCTTGTAAAGTTTAAAATTCAATTCAGAAATTGTTTTGTTTAAAGAAGTAACATTATCTTTTTCTGAAGTTAAACTGAGAGTTAGAAAATCAATTTCTGACTTTAAAATTTTATTTTGTTGTTTCAGATCCTCAAGCTCAGTTACTGACTTATTCAGTTTTTCAACAGTAGACAAAAGACTATCTCTTTGTTGAGTTAAGTCAGTAATTTCTTGATTCTGCTTAGAAATGACAACTTCCATTTCTTGATTTTTCATATGAATTGGATTTGTCATTTCTAGCAGTTTATTTTTATACTCAATAAATTTAGAATCATTTACCATGAGTGGATCTGAGACTTCTGCTTCCTCTTCATCAGACTCTTCTTCCAGCAATCCCATAAAACACATTTGAGCCTGATCTTCAGTATCAGACACATCCAGCCATTCCTCATCATCTGCCATTAGCACCAACCCTTGCTCCTGCTTTTCTGCCAATTCTAACTTTTTCTTGAGTATTTCAACTTTTGACATCTTCGCTGGACATATCCTTGCCACATGCCCCTTTTTTCCGCACTTGAAGCACGTGATGTTTTCATTTGTCTTCTTCTCCTCAGTACCCTCAGCAGTTTCCTTTTCTTCTTCAACTCCCTTGTTGGCATATTTATCAACATAGTTACCTGAGTTTCTTTGAGCATACATCTGACCTTGATTGAAATTGCCAATTCTGTTGACATTCCTTCCTCTGGATGCAAATCGTCTGTTGTTGGAACTTGGTTTATTATAGTATTTCTTTCTGTATGCCTCTGTTAAAGTCAGTAAGCTTTGGAACATCAAATCTCTTTCTTCATCCTCACTTTCTTCTTCATCCTCATCATCATCTACTTCAAACACTTTTGCCTTGCCTTTCTTGATAACACCCTTTCCTTTCTTTCTTTCAGTTAACAGTGCTAGAGATTCTTGTTCAGCTTTTTCTTTCTTCTGTTTTTCCAACACAGCTTCTTCAACTTCTTCCTCAAACAGCTTCAAGTTCTCATATACTTCATATACTTTGAGCTCATTTAGAGCTTTGTGCTGCTTTACAAATCTGGTAAATGGCTTCCATTCTAAAGACAGATTATTTATGAACTTCACACTAAAGTCCATCTCTGATCTAGGAATTCTGTTCTTCTTCATATCATTCATTAGTATAACAAATCTGTCATAAGCATCTTCCAGAGATTCACCATCCTTCATCTTGAAGTTTTCATACTTGTCCATTAGAGTAGTTATCCTCAACTGATTTCCCACTTTAGATCCAAGCATTATTTTTTCTAACTGATCCCAGATAGACTTTGCAGAATCATCATAGCTATCAAGTTTTCTGTATATGTCATTCGGGATTGCTTGAATCAAACAATTTTGTGCTTCCAGATCTATCAAGTATTGTGTCTTCTCTGCATCATCCATCTCTTCAACCTCTTTTACTACTCTCATGCCATTAACAGTATGCATAGGCAATGGTTTAGCACCATAGTCAATTGATTTTAAAATCAGATTGCCTTTGTCTTTTCGCTTTATGAATAGTCTGAATCTTGCAACCCATAGCTCATATTCATCTTTGAATAATACTGGTGCTTTTGAATCAGATCCCATTGCCAAATCTTCCCTTTTGTTAATTGGATTCATTTTGATTCAGGATCTTTTCCACTACTTTTCTCAGATTCTCAACCTTTCAACTATCTCGAGTGTGAATAGTGATACTCGAGATGTCAATAGAAACTCACAATATGAACAGTGGCACACGAGATGATGTCTCGAGTGAATAACCACAGCACTCGAGATACTGTCTCGAGTGGTGAACAGTATGACTCGAGATACTGTCTCGAGTGATGAACAGTGCGACTCGAGATACTGTCTCGAGTGATGAATAGTATGACTCGAGATACTGTCTCGAGTGTATTGTCTCGTTATAGGATCAACCCTTGCAAAGTTGTCTCGAGTGATGAACAGTATCACTCGAGATGATGTCTCGAGTATTTTCACGCGTCACAAACCGACAAACACTCGAATTTCCTTCCTTGTCTTGTACTCTAACAACCCAACTCGAGTCTTATCTCGTGACTTCACCAAACACGACTCGAGATGCCTTCACGTAGTCTCGAGATGAGACTCGAGACATATGAACATGCAAACGACTCGAGACATATGAAGATACACTAGACTCGAGACATATGAAGATGAACTTTTTCTCTCTACTTTTTCTCAAAAATCTAGCTAAAACCTTCAATTTAACCTCAAATCCTATCTAAATCCTGTTCAAAAACACTCAAACAACACTCTAATCCATGAATTCAGACATGAATTCATGAAAAAATCATCAAACAACTCAAAAAGTCTTCAAGCCTTCATGAACCTCCATTGATGACTATCTTCAAAGCTTCAAATCTTCAAATCTTTGCTTCAATCCATGAGAATCTTCATCAAAAATGTAGTAGATCCAGCTCTGATACCACTTGTTAGTGTGAATGAATCCAAATCTAACACAATCTCAACAAGATTGAGTTAGAAACTCAAGAACATAAGGAAAACATGTAGAGAGAGAAAGTATGTAGAGAGATGTAGAGAGAAAGTCACAAGTCTATGTCATTGCAAAATGAACGTCCAACCTTACAATACAAAGGCATTGGGGTATTTATACCCCAACCCTAGGAAATAGAAAATTACACTTCAAGTCCCTCAACTTCTTATATAAACTCTACATTAACAAAAGGCCTCTTATTCAAACGGGTGTACGAATCACTAACTCTCGATTTTACGTTATTGTACGAGCCAACCGTAACGAAGTGACGTCTGTACAATCTTATTTCAAACAACCGTGTATAATAAGCACCTATGTATATGTTTATGTGTTAAGTAATTCAAAATATTCATGTTTTTGTAACATCTAAAGAGAAAACGGTTAAAAAAGTACAAGTTTTAATACCGTTTAACAACTAACTGTGAAACGACCCAAGTCCTTAGACCGTGTTAAGGATACCATATAAAGAATACATGATTTTACATGGTAATATGTAACAACCGTGTATAAAGGCCTCTTATTCAAACGGGTGTACGAATCACTAACTCTCGATTTTACGTTATTGTACGAGCCAACCGTAATGAAGTGACGTATGTACAATCTTATTTCAAACAACCGTGTATAATAAGCACCTATGTATATGTTTATGTGTTAAGTAATTCAAAATATTCATGTTTTTGTAACATCTAAAGAGAAAACGGTTAAAAAAGTACAAGTTTTAATACCGTTTAACAACTAACTGTGAAACGACCCAAGTCCTTAGACCGTGTTAAGGATACCATATAAAGAATACATGATTTTACATGGTAATACGTAACAACCGTGTATAAAGGCCTCTTATTCAAACGGGTGTACGAATCACTAACTCTCGATTTTACGTTATTGTACGAGCCAACCGTAATGAAGTGACGTCTGTACAATCTTATTTCAAACAACCGTGTATAATAAGCACCTATGTATATGTTTATGTGTTAAGTAATTCAAAATATTCATGTTTTTGTAACATCTAAAGAGAAAACGGTTAAAAAAGTACAAGTTTTAATACCGTTTAACAACTAACTGTGAAACGACCCAAGTCCTTAGACCGTGTTAAGGATACCATATAAAGAATACATGATTTTACATGGTAATATGTAACAACCGTGTATAAAGGCCTTTTATTCAAACGGGTGTACGAATCACTAACTCTCGATTTTACGTTATTGTACGAGCCAACCGTAACGAAGTGACGTCTGTACAATGTTATTTCAAACAACCGTGTATAATAAGCACCTATGTATATGTTTATGTGTTAAGTAATTCAAAATATTCATGTTTTTGTAACATCTAAAGAGAAAACGGTTAAAAAAGTACAAGTTTTAATACCGTTTAAGAACTAACTATGAAACGACCCAAGTCCTTAGACCGTGTTAAGGATACAATATAAAGAATACATGATTTTACATGGTAATACGTAACAACAGTGTATAAAGGCCTCTTATTCAAACGGGTGTACGAATCACAAACTCTCGATTTTACGCAATTGTACGAACCAACCGTAAGAAAGTCCTCTCTGTACAATCTTATTTCAAACAACCGTGTATAATAAGCACCTATGTATATGTGTATGTGTTAAGTAATTCAAAATATTCGTGTTTTCGTAACATCTAAAGAGAAAACGGTTAAGAAAGTACAAGTTTTAATACCGTTTAACAAGTAAATTTGAAACGACCCAACTCCTTAGACCTTGTTAAGGATACAATCAAAAAACATATGCTTTTACATGGTAATACGTAACAACTGTGTATAAACGCCTCTTATTCAAATGGGTGTACGAATCACTAACTCTCGATTTTACGCGATTGTACGAGCCAACCGTAACGAAGTGACGTATGTACAATCTTATTTCAAGCAACCGTGTATAATAAGCACCTATGTATATGTTTATGTGTTAAGTATTTCAAAATATTCATGTTTTCGTAACATCTAAAGAGAAAACGGTTAAAAAAGTACAAGTTTTAATACCGTTTAACAACTAACTGTGAAACGACCCAAGTCCTTAGACCGAGTTAAGGATACCATATAAAGAATACATGATTTTACATGGTAATACGTAACAACCGTGTATAAAGGCCTCTTATTCAAACGGGTGTACGAATCACTAACTCTCGATTTTACGTTAGTGTACGAGCCAACCGTAACGAAGTGACATCTGTACAATCTTATTTCAAACAACCGTGTATAATAAGCACCTATTTATATGTTTATGTGTTAAGTAATTCAAAATATTCATGTTTTTGTAACATCTAAAGAGAAAACGGTTAAAAAGTACAAGTTTTAATACCGTTTAACAACTAACTGTGAAACGACCCAAGTCCTTAGACCGTGTTAAGGATACCATATAAAGAATACATGATTTTACATGGTAATAGGTAACAACCGTGTATAAAGGCCTCTTATTCAAACGGGTGTACGAATCACTAACTCGATTTTACGTTATTGTACGAGCCAACCGTAACGAAGTGACGTCTGTACAATCTTATTTCAAACAACCGTGTATAATAAGCACCTATGTATATGTTTATGTGTTAAGTAATTCAAAATATTCATGTTTTTGTAACATCTAAAGAGAAAACGGTTAAAAAAGTACAAGTTTTAATACCGTTTAACAACTAACTGTAAAACGACCCAAGTCCTTAGACCGTGTTAAGGATACCATATAAAGAATACATGATTTTACATGGTAATATGTAACAACCGTGTATAAAGGCCTCTTATTCAAACGGGTGTACGAATCACTAACTCTCGATTTTACGTTATTGTACGAGCCAACCGTAACGAAGTGATGTCTGTACAATCTTATTTCAAACAACCGTGTATAATAAGCACCTATGTATATGTTTATGTGTTAAGTAATTCAAAATATTCATGTTTTTGTAACATCTAAAGAGAAAACGGTTAAAAAAGTACAAGTTTTAATACCGTTTAACAACTAACTGTGAAACGACCCAAGTCCTTAGACCGTGTTAAGGATACCATATAAAGAATACATGATTTTACATGGTAATATGTAACAACCGTGTATAAAGGCCTTTTATTCAAACGGGTGTACGAATCACTAACTCTCGATTTTACGTTATTGTACGAGCCAACCGTAACGAAGTGACGTCTGTACAATCTTATTTCAAACAACCGTGTATAATAAGCACCTATGTATATGTTTATGTGTTAAGTATTTCAAAATATTCATGTTTTTGTAACATCTAAAGAGAAAACGGTTAAAAAAGTACAAGTTTTAATACCGTTTAACAACTAACTGTGAAACGACCCAAGTCCTTAGACCGTGTTAAGGATACCATATAAAGAATACATGATTTTACATGGTAATACGTAACAACCGTGTATAAAGGCCTCTTATTCAAACGGGTGTACGAATCAGTAACTCGATTTTATGTTATTGTACGAGCCAACCGTAACGAAGTGACGTCTGTACAATCTTATTTCAAACAACCGTGTATAATAAGCACCTATGTATATGTTTATGTGTTAAGTAATTCAAAATATTCATGTTTTTGTAACATCTAAAGAGAAAACGGTTAAAAAAGTACAAGTTTTAATACCGTTTAGCAACTAACTGTAAAACGACCCAAGTCCTTAGACCGTGTTAAGGATACCATATAAAGAATACATGATTTTACATGGTAATATGTAACAACCGTGTATAAAGGCCTTTTATTCAAACGGGTGTACGAATCACTAACTCTCGATTTTACGTTATTGTACGAGCCAACCGTAACGAAGTGACGTCTGTACAATCTTATTTCAAACAACCGTGTATAATAAGCACCTATGTATATGTTTATGTGTTAAGTAATTCAAAATATTCATGTTTTTGTAACATCTAAAGAGAAAACGGTTAAAAAAGTACACGTTTTAATACCGTTTAACAACTAACTATGAAACGACCCAAGTCCTTTGTAACACCCCGCTAAAGCGGAACCGCAAGGTGATACAGCTAAGATTTCATCGCGATAGGATATAAATCACACCAATCATTCATACCAAAATTTAAAAGAGTTTACACAATATTTCAAGTATTACAATCCATCCTTCATTTAGGTTTACAAATTTAAACAAAATATGAATTGACATGACTGGTGTTATGCAAAAGTTCCCTTAATGAACATATCAAACCTTCGGAATTCCTGAAAAGCATGTTAAACAAGTGTCAACTACAAGAGTTGGTGAGTTCACAGGTTTTTATAGATGTAAAGCAGTTATGTACAATATTCATCCCAAAAGACGTTTATTCGCAATACGGTTGTAAACAGTTTGGTGAATCAGTTCATTCACCCCAAAACAAATAACAGTTTAGTAAACGACAGTGAGTAGATTTCCCAAACGATGTGTTAATTACATGATATATATCAGTGAGTTACTACAATCCTTCATTTCGTGACATTGCTACGCCCCTATTCAGCCTTGCCGGGGGAAAACTAATTCCAGCCGGGGTGAATATTTTTCAATACAGTGCACCTATTACTCGTCAGTTCTAGGTGGGTATGTCAATCCAAATAGCGCTATCCACTTGTATCATAGGCCCAATTTGTAAGGGTTAATAGTAGTGCAGGGGACATTTCATTTATTGCTCACTATATCATGATTCAACAAATCAAAAATTTATTTCATAAAACATTTCATTTCATTTCATTTCGATGCTCGAGTTCATTTCATTTCAATTCATTTGATACTCGAAGCATGGTTTCATTTCAATTCACTTCAATAAACTCAAAACATTTCATTTCAATAATTCATTTTATTAACATACTCACATTTCGATTTACATCATTTTATAAAACATTTCATATAAACGA